>JAQGBD010000713.1:0-24609 GCA_034698165.1 Punctoribates punctum | reverse complement strand
TTAATACATTTATTTTATTTAAACTGAAATTCGTTTGAATTAAAGTAATAAATATTTGAAATTTAGTTAATATTTAATTATTTTATGGTTTATATCAAAATTCAATGCATTTATCCGATTGAGTTTGAATTAATCCACGACCTGACGGCTCCCACTCTCGCGTAGACGTTGGGGAGTGTTTGGTGCAGACATGACGAAGAACCCCATGAAACGACTCCACATATCTGTCCGCCACAAGTCAGAGGTCCTCCGGAATCACCCTTTAATGCATGCATTTAATTATTATATTCAAAATAAATCTGATTTGCGTTCAAACAAAAGGTAACTCACATTACAGGCACTTCTTTGGGTGGAGTGGGCGCAAATGCCCCTTGCAGGTATGGTTCTTCCCCATCGAGTACCACATGTGCTTCGGGCCACTACATTAAGTGAGGCCTTCAACAAATTTTGTGATACACTCCCACCGCCTTGAGTTCTGCCCCAACCGCTGACAATAACTTCGGCATTACTTGCGGGGTCCTGTCCGTCAGTCACCAGTGTTCCAACGGCGGCATTTGTGCCAGGGTTCATCGCTGACGCCAAATGAAGAATAGCGTAGTCGTAATCAATTGTGGCCGAGTTGTAAGACGAGTGCTTCACAACTTTGGACACTTGGATTGTCTGTCCACCCGATTGGGTCAGAGTATTGTAGGTCACACTGAAGATCGAGGGGTTGTTTTCACTCCTAAACATTCAAATTCCAAATCAAATATAATTCTCAAATAAAATTAGATCCATTCGGGAGGGATTGTCGGTGAGGATTGTCCCATAGAAAAGTTACTAGCTAATTTCTTTAAAATTTAGTGCAATTTTTAAAAACTACTTGGAATTGGTGTGGATTCACACGAAGCGAAATATTTGAAAGATACTTGAACATACCCGTCCACACAATGAGCTGCAGTGAGTACAGTTCGGCTTCCGATAAAACTTCCGCCACAAGAAAAGGCACCATTCCTTCTGAGAAGGATCTGAAAGGGACGCTCACCATTAGAAACAGCAGTTCCTCCGACAACTCGACTGATAAGAGGATCTTCCTTCATAAGGAATCCCCATCTCTCCTGAAGATCTTGAGGAAGAGGTAGTCCTGCAAAGGCTATGGCGATGTTCGCCAAAACGATTGTCACAACGAATTTCATTTGGTTTCAGAAGGAATGCCTCTCTTCTGACTGCAATATCGAAGCCATCCTTATATATGAGCCAATTAAAGGATATCTCAAACCAATAAAACATTAGTTTACGGATTCGTTGTCACAAACGTTGAAAAAGTTCTGAAATTATTACTTCAATAATAATAATTTCAATAATAAAATATATTTTTATTATAATATTGTTTCAAGAATTTTGATAAAAAAAAACAGATTTGATGTCAGAATCACAAGACTTGTCGTTCTTTCAATACTTACAAAAATTTTCATTTTTATTGAACTCTTAATTACTTAAATTACTTAAATTATCTCAAGATTTGATAATTTGAACGATAAATGAATGAATTAATTATTAAATTATAAGACAATTGATGAGTAGAGCAATAATTGTAAGTTTTGTTTTAAAAATAGTGTTAAAACTTATATTGCATTAATTTCCAATAATATTTGTACCAAGATTACTAATAGACTCTGAGCACATTCAACAAGTTTATAGAGTCCTCTCATTAATATATTTTTGATTTAAGTAAATTACTTTTGCCTATAATATCGAATAGACATTAATGATAGTTATTAATTAATAATTACTGAAATATTTTAGCTAGCTTACATCTGTAGTCATGTTATATAAGCAAATTCATTCATTCATTACAATTATTGGATTCTATGTAGTTATTTCATCTTCTTTCAAGTATCTTGGACATTTTTAAAAATTGAAATAAAAGATCTGAATCTATTAGAGAATAGACAGAGAATATATGTGTTTAACATCAGATTCTGTAGTTTTTGAATATATTTTCGTAAAAATGAAAAACAAATGATTCAACGTTTTGATTCTAGCAATTTATGTGAGAAAATTGAATTAATCCCATAATTTTCAAAATCAATTCGTTTAACGAAAAGAAAGAATAAAATCTGAATATTCTCTATAAAAATGTCTTTAATTTACGTAATTTATGTTTAAACCAAAATATGCGCGAAAACTGTGATTTGATTTGATTTCAAACGAATTGTTTTTGTCGTTAAAACGGATTTAAGTCAACAAACATTTGATTCAAAATATTATTTAATTTTCTTTTTATTGAATTATTTTGAGTCAAATGCAGAGAAAGTGATGGAAACGAATGTCACAAAAGTTTTCAGCGAAAGTCTTCACATTTTTTGGTATTTTTGAAAAAAATAAATCGAATAATAAATTGATTTAAATTAAAATCAATTTCAGTGAAAATGAGATGAATTGCGATCCGAGCGAAGAAGTCGTCGAAAGCGGTGACTATTTTTGTGACTTTCCTTCACTCGAATCAAACGATTCAATGGTCTATGAGTCCAATCAAATGAGTGAAAGCGAAGACAACAAAGAAAATGAGGAACTGATGAACAGATCCAATGATTTACAGAATATCGATCTCTTTTGCGTAAATAATTGCCAACAAATTATCAAACGATTGATTGCAAACAACGAAGAACTCAAAAAATTCAAACGACAACTGATTGTCGTCGAAGAACAGAATGTGGAACTGATTCGAGAAAAAGAACGAATGGATTCACAATTAAAACAAATGAAAGACTCTTTTTCGCGAAAAGTCATTCTTAAGAACCAATCGATTGAAGACTTGAAGAAAAGTCTCTATATTTTTGAGTCTTTGAACTCAAGTCTCCAAAAAGAGTTGGATCTGAAGAGATCCGAAAAAACAAAACTCGAGACACATATCAAAGAAATTGAGGACAAAGTATGTGATTATTGTCTCATCTCTTCTCAAATGACTCTTTTTATGATAAATTGTTTTCTTCAATATTTAGTTATATTTCTCTGAAATGCAATTAATTGAGAGCCAAAGAAGTGAAGAGGAATTGATTACATCGTTTGAAAGCGTGAAACAGGCCTTCACTGAAGAGGAAGACCACAAATACAAGACTATAGAGCAGTTGCACACCGTTTATGTGGAGTGCGCTCAGAAACAAAACGAAATCCAAGAACTGCAACAACAGGTCTCAGACTTGAGCCGAGAGGTGGCCGACAGAGACAACGAGTTGTGGTTTTATAAAATAAAATTCGACGAATCCTTTCACAACTGTATCAACAAATCAGACATTCTTTCCATCGATTCCAAGAGGGAATCCATTTATGTAAACAAAACCGCTTCAGAAATACCCGAATATTCGTTTAGTGTGAATGAAGACGACTCCGAATACATTTACCACGACTTCAATGATCAGATTCATATCAATCACTCTGAAGACGACAACGAGTTTGAGAGCCTTTCTGAGTGTTTAACCGAAGAAAGCGTTTCTCAACCGATTTTGACGACAGATAAACCCTTTTCTCACAATTTGTAAGTCATTTGAATTCTATTTCTAACAACAGATTAATAAATTTTGGGATTATTTTCAGGTTTTATCGGTTCTTAAACTTATTGGTGTTTTTATTCTTCAAACTCCCCTTTAAATCGATTTTAGTCCTATTTTTAGTCATATTTTCGGGAAAACTGCTTTTGAGCTCAACTTTTGCCACAAGACTTCCGGCGTATACTTCGTGGGAGGAAATCATATATCGGGTGCTTTTGCCCTATTTATCAAAGGTTAAAGTGAGTCAAACCCAATGAGACGGATATCCAATCAGTTATTAATCATTTCATTTATGCAATAATTCCATTATTCTGTGATTTTTGACACTCTTTTTAAATGCTTTTAAATTGGAATAAATTTTATCAAATGTTTTATATTTTCAAAACAATATTTTATATCAAAAGATAAGGACTTTTGCCGTCATTTCGTTTCATTTGACGTCAACTAAACTAAACTACTGTTTCATTGAATTGATTTTGAACCGAATTTAATAAATTTTTGAATGAAATCAATTATTTTTTTAAACAAATTTACAACAAATTCGTCAAAATATTTACTTTAAAATAATATAAAAACCATTTGAAGCGCTAATAATTGAAAAATTGTTCACTAAATTAGTTTTTCGGGTAAAGTATGAAAATCTAAGTCTATTTGTTTTGCGTATAACTTGTTTTGGTTATCAATTATTTCAAACATTTCGGGCGGCGATGGAATGCGTCCAGTGGTCAGCTTCGACCAGACGGGCACGTCTTCGAACACAAAATTTCAGGTTTAGTCTCTATAATCAGTGATCTAAAAGAGGACATACCGTTGTAGAAGATCTCAAAGGCTCCGCTGGACATCAGTTGGCTCTCAATGGTATTACTCAAGAAGAATAGCATCAGACAGGCGTACATCTGATCGGAAAACTCATAATTAATTTGTTGGGAACTCATTCAGAGGAATACCTTGTGTTGAGTCATCCAATACCAAACTCCCGGAGTATTTACTCCTAAATGAGTGAAAGGATTGATGTTTGCTATGAGGAGAGCCATAAGAGTGAGTTTGAGGACAGACAACAACTGAACCAATTTGTGGCGACCCATTCCAGGCGTGTAATTATCGCCGATTATATTCAATTCGGGAAATCGGTCTCTGATTAGAGTCGTGTACTCATCGAAAGCTCTTTTATAACCACAAGAATAACAGTAAAGTATTTTAAGTGTCGGTCCATTTGGTTGTGGTTTGAATGTCATCGAAGGGATCTCTTTCTTCACATTCGGAAGGCTATCAGAATCGGTGTCTTTTTGGCCAACGTTTTGCTGCCATCCGTTCAGTATATCTCTTGCAGTGAATCCGACAAAAACCAGGAAAATAATGAGAAATACGTTATTTTCCATTTGTTTTCCCTTTTATTTGATTTTATGATTAAAGGGATTATTATTCAAATGCTTTTTGAAAAAACTTTTAATTAAAAAATTAATTAAATTCTAATAAAAGGATGCCTTTAATTGAAATCAATAAACAAGTATTAAATCATTAAATAATTCAAATCCTAATTAAGTTTATCTTTAAATCACTGCAAAACTGATTTGAAAACAAGTCGTGACGTAAATCATAGATATTGTGAAACAACTTTTTTGTGGAAATTCTCAATTCATATGACATATAAATATTTCACAATTATTTGCTGTTAACTGAATGAACACTACTTTCGTATTTCAACTCAAAAACTGGTAACGACGGTAAGGCAGTGGAGTGGTGTGGGGGGGCGTAGCTCAGATGGTAGAGCGCTCGCTTAGCATGCGAGAGGTACCGGGATCGATACCCGGCGCCTCCACTCTTTACTTTTTCACATGATCATATTTCATTGATTTTCTTTATTTTGCAATATGGGTGGCAATCAAACGCCTAATTATGTTCAAGGTAAATTGGAGATAAGCAAGAATAAAGTTTACTCAAGTGATTGGCCCACATATGAGTTGTTTGATTTGGAAGCCCATAATTTCTTATCTAAATTCTTCTTCACTAATGATTAAAAACAATTAGTTCTCTCTTTAAGTAAATTCTTATCTAAAGTTTAGCTTCGATTCCAAACTAAAGGAAAATAGTGAACGGATTAATAAAATGAGAGTTAATTGGAGAGTGAGTCCGATCCTTTGAAAAATGGCATTTTTTCAAAACTTGAAACTTAAGTTTAATTGTTATAAACATTGTTTTTATTGAGAGTAAAGCCGTCAAAGTTTACAAAACTACTCATAAAAGTACTAAAAATAGAAGATTTAGTGAATAAGAACTGAATTTTGTGCGAAATTTTATTATCTGTAAAAGTGTTGAATTGATTGCTGTTTGTGTTTAACAACGAATAGAGTATCGATCGGAGAGTCAGAAGTCTTTACATCCAAACAGATGTCACTCAATATATTCTCTGCCAAAACATTCAAAGATCTGAATGTCTTCTATTGTTTCCTCCATTTATCGATTGAATAAATGGTTAAAAATTAAACCATATTTAATATAAATAAATATTTGACTTTCCTTTAAAGCAGTGCTATTTTTATTCGCTTTATTTAGTCGAGGGATAGACCAGTGAACTAAAGGTATAGCAGGAAGAGTAGCAGCAAAGCAAGAGTATAGCAGGAGTATAGCAGCTTGCTCATTCCAATTATTTGGAGTGCAAATGTTTTATTAATTTATTAAAAGCTCTAATTTATAGGTATTTATAAGTAAATTATAATAAATAAATGATTATATTTTTGGTTGATATTTGTGATTACAAACAATTGATTATCTCTTTTAGTAGTAATCAAATGTTATTTTTTAGTTTAAATGATTATTTTTAATCCTTCAACATTTATAATTACTGCTCCTATCAAGTGATATACGACAAAAAGATTATCTTGATCATTGATCACTATTCAAAACTGTTTGTAATATTCAAGTTTGGGATAAAAGTCATAAATTAATATTTTTTATTATCTGTGAATCAAAACAAAAGTGAAATAAATGAGAGAAATAATGATTTAAGACTTCGGCCAATGCCTGGACTCATCATTTTTAAGAGGCGGTGGTCAGTCGGCTCCGACGATCTGGTAGTTCCCGCCTCTATTCTACTGACCATTCATTTTATATGGTATTTAAAACAATTATCAAATCTGTTGTTTGAATTATCTTTGATTTGTGTTAATTTGTGTTAAGGCTGATAATCCTATCGTCGGTAGTCTTGCTTCGGGACCACTACGGCTACAGATGTGATGTCACTCAATATTATATTTACGGCTATATTGTAGTACTCGTCGGCTGTGTTATCGTCGAAGCCTTTATAGTATGGCTTTCGATGAGGGGCTCTATTCTGAACACAACCCCCAGAACTCCGATGAAGTATTTGCTTTACGTCCGATTCGGTAATCATTTCTGTAAAACCATTGTTTCCCTTAAATTAATTAAAACTATAATTAGGGATAATATTTGTGGAAATATTTTGGATGATTTTGTCTTCGTTTCGAATTTATAAGAATATTGAATACAATGTCTGTAAAGGCGTTGATTCGGACGCTTTCGTCGGCATTACATTATGTAATCTTCTGGTTATGGCCATTGTCTTCGTCACTATTTGGTGCACATATGACGCCGCCGGCCGTTCGTGGGTTAAAATGAAAGTCTACCAAAACAGCCTTAAAGAGGGCCAATCAAAGTTCAGATACCGACGCTCTGGTAATAGTCAACGCAATTGGAGGCATAGGTTTGTAGTCTGACATCAATTAGAAGTTAATCTTCTTTTTAATCATCGCTCAAATGTTTGTCTTAAATGTATTCAGAATCGCTGTTCGTGAATATCAGGACAGTTGGGACAGAAGGTGTCGAATGTTGTTCTGTTGCGTCGGAAACTCTGACAGACAACAGGTTTGTCACATAATAACAGTTTTTCCAATCATTTGATTTTGATTTCTGTCGACAGAACTCATTCACAGAAATAGCAAAACTTCTTTCAGAGTTTTTCCGAGACTTAGATGTCGTGCCTTCAGATGTGATCGCAGGACTCATACTTCTCAGAAGAAATCAAAGACTTGAGCGCCGAGTGATTGTCGATAAACACCATAACGAGACGTTTCAGTTCCTGTCCGGAGTTGCCGTTACCGCTAACACCAAATTTCTTGATGTCAACCATCCGGTGGTCGCCGACGAAATCCGAACACTGATTCACTTTTTACACTATGGGTTAGCTGTTTATGGTTGGCCCATATTTATGATGATGAACAGCGCCACCGGCTGCTGTCAACTCTTCCCAAACCTCAAATGTTGTACAAAGAATTCGTTGTGTTGTTTGAGTGGTTCCCACAAACAAAGATCTGATATCGTAGTGGAGGACAACTGCTGTCAGTGCAACTTCGCTGCGCTCAAGAATATGTGCCAAACGCACAACTATGAGATGATTTACGCCACATATCACGTGGCTATCGGTGAGCCCCCATTCTTCGTGGCGCTCGACTACGACAAGAACTCTATTGTGATAAGTGTTAGGGGAACCCTCTCTTTACATGACATCATTACTGACCTTAACGCTGAGGGAGAGCTATTGCCTACAGATCCGATTCATGAGGACTGGTTGGCTCATAAAGGAATGGTCGAAGCGGCCGTTTATATCAGGGATAAACTCAAATCAGAAGATATTCTCAACAAAGCTTTCAATTACGCACCAGAAAAAGGGACCCAAACCTTTCAAATAGTATTAGTCGGGCACTCATTAGGCGCCGGAACGGCAGCTATTCTTTCAATTTTGCTCAAACAAGAATTCCCAGATTTAGTCTGTTTCGCGTTCGCCCCTCCCGGAGGACTCTTGAGTGCTCCCGCTATCGAATACACCAAAGAGTTTATCATATCTGTAGTGTTGGGCAAAGATGTGGTCCCAAGACTTGGTTTGCATCAAATGGAAACTTTACGCTTCGATCTCATCAATGCTATCAAACAATGTTCAGAACCCAAGTGGAAGATCATCGGCGGCGGAGCTCTTTGTTGCTGCTGTTCTCACAAAGACAAATCATTAGCCATCAGTTCTGAAGATATCTCTGATTCGATCAAAGAGTTATCTTCTCATCCAATCGACGATTCGATAGCACTGACAGTGCATTCCCCACTTTACCCTCCGGGACGAATCATTCATTTGGTTAGGAATCACCCCAAAAAGTCTGAGTGAGTAGTCTTTTAAGTGTTTTATTAGTTTGAATTTCATTTTCCCTGAGCTTTAAAAACTTTTCTCTCTTTGTCCGCTGCGCTCAGAATTAAATATGAGTCCAAATGGAGGTATAATATATCGCTTTCTCTTCTCTTTCTCTTAATTAACAAATTTATTAAATGTCTGACAAATGACTGATTTTTAGGCAATTTGTTGGTAAAAAAGAGCCGGTGTTTCAGGCCTTGTGGGCGGACAACACTAACTTCAACCAAATTCTGATCTCTCCCGTCATGATCCAGGATCATATGCCCGACAAAATGTTGGAGGCTCTCGAGAAACTACTGGTACACACGGGACCGGCCAAACCTCAACGAAAAGTAGCCAATAATCTGAGCCCTAAGAGCTCTAAAGAGCCGAAAGAACCCCTTTTAGCCAACAATCAGCCAAAAAATTATAAATCATCAGAAATTCAGTCTCAGAGGACAGTCATATTAGAAACCAGTTTTACAGATTCGCCACTCATTGCACAAAATGCACAAAACAATAAACGCCTCAACAGTCGATCCGTCCGCCCGAACCAACTTAACACTTGTCCGCCAAAAGTAGATCTTATGCGCGATGACTGGTTCGGTGCGGCTCCGTTGGCCTCACCGGAAACGATGAGCGATATTTCGAGTGTGTCCTCGCGTAGCACTGGCGTCAGAGTCAGTTGGGCAGCACTACCGGTCTTCACCGTCAAAAATGACAGACAGCTCTCCGAACAAAAAGTTGTCTCTTTTCAACCGACAGCTGACGTTGAGTCTCAATATTGCGAACTCCACGAAGAAGTGGTCACTCATATGAACGATGAGCTGAATATACCACTCGTTGAAAACGACATTCATATGGATTCCAATATTAATACAATCGATGTCTTGAATAAGAATTTCAGAGATAATCGAAAGGCTTTTAATCTGAATTTTATTTCTGATAATAACGAAAATCAAATGAATGGAAACAATGAATACTACGGATTATTGGAAGTAAATGACCCCAACTATAACAACCCGTCTTCTAATTCATCGGATAATAATCAAGAATATAATTCGACAGAAGTTATTGACTCCCGATGTGAGTCGACTAATGAGAACGAGTCGTTGCCGGCATTGCATCGCTTCTCTTCAGACACTGATTTAAGCATCAGTTTGGATGTAAAGCCACCGCCACTGCGGAGGAGTCACGAAGAGATCCATTTAAATAATTTGGACGATTCTATCACTGTTTTTGAGAGCGATTCTCAGGACAACGGCTCAGAACAAAACCGTCAAAATTGCAATTCAGGTGAAGTGTCGCCAACACTACGTATGCTCTTCCATAAACTGCTGACCATTGAGTCCCCGACATCTGATCCACACAATCAAACCAGTGGTGAATCGGATGTGAACGCCAACCAAATTTCTAGTCATTTCTCTGGTAATCAGTTTTAAGTCGTGCTTAAAGTGACTCAAATTTAATCCCATTTATATATTCGCCATTTTTTGTCTTTCATTAAATCATTTATAAATCAATGAAAAAAAAAATATTTTAAATTTTACTCCAAATGACTGACAAATTATTATTCTTTTAGACAAATATTTTTAGTCTTATATCTTATATCAAATGATTTCTTAAAATTGAATTTCTCTATAAATTCTGTAATCATTAGAATTGGATTTTATTTCTCAAATCATAACTAAATATTCCTTTACTTAAATATTTATATAATTTATAATTAAAACCAATTTCCACACAATTTCTACAAAACGTCTGAAGTAAGTAATTATAAAAGTATTGATTGTTTCCAACAGAGAATCAGTTTTTTTCAGATATAAATAAACTTTAATTATATTTAAATTCAGATAAAACGAAAAAATTAGTCAATTAATGCCTTTTATGTGATATTTATTGTGGAAAAGGCAGTGATTTTGATTTGAAAAACATTTTACAAAAAATTAGATCTAATTATTAGAAATATTATTTGATTGGTGTTAACTTAACTTATAATAAGTATTTAAATAATCAATAATTAAGTAAATCTTTTTTGTGATCATTAAAATTGATTCAATAAAATAAAATATTTTCAAATTTTAGTGATTTTTCATTTATTACTGGATTTGCATCGATTTGCTGACACATTAAAGTTTTTTGTTTTGCTTGAAGAAATGTGTTGCCCAGGGAGAACTGGGAGAACTAGCAAAACAGTTCACGGAACAGCTCACACTCCTCTTATAGACCCTATTGATGGCTATTTCTCATGATTTCACCGAAATTACAATTAATGGGAAATGCATTTCATTTGTTTTTGTCTTAATTGAGATCTTATGGCAGAGGTCTTTATTTTCGGTCAATTATTGAGTGCCAATGGTTTTCCTGAGGCGTCCCTCTTTTGCAAATGGAAAGTTCATTTTGGTATGTATTCAATGCGTTGTTCATCACATTGTCTATGTTTGTCACCATTGCTTCCATTGCTTCCATCGATAAACTTATTTTTGCAGCGATTTCTTAATTTAGTTTTATTTCATTAATTGTTTTGAGAGTTAATCAGAGTTCAGATAATTAGTTATTTGAAGCAATTCTTACATAAGATTTGTTTCAACATTTGTTTGCAGTCATTTGTCTTCAGAATAATCAACGAAATTGTGTACTAATCGATAGGTTCCAATTGGAAACTTATTGAGGGCTTAACTGAAGGACAGACTCAAGTGGACGATCCGGAAACACAAGAAACAACCTTTTGGTGTCATCCCATTGATCTTCATTTCATTACGAAAGGCATTCAGGGTTTGTATCAATATTTGTCTTATTTAAGAAAATGATTAATGAGAAGTAATTGGCACATTTAACATGCTCATCTTATGTTAAAGTTCTATCTATGAATTGTCAACAATTATTATCCAGCACTTTATTCAGAAATTTGTATGAATTTAAATTAAAAAGGTTGGCCTAAATTGGAAGTGCAAGTGTGGAATCAGGACTGGTTCGGTCGCTGTAATATCTATAGTTATGGTTTTGTTCATTTACCGTCTCAGAGGGGGTTCCATGAGATAAGGTGTAACACTTGGAAACCCGTCGGTTCAATCGGTGATCAAATTTCACAGCTTTTCACAGACGAGGGTTTGAGACTCACTGACGAACAGATAGTTATTAGAAACGAGAATCGTTCGCGACTTCAGACTCAAGCGGTCGGTGCCGTCAATCTTCAACTTTACACTGTTTTCAAGAACTTTGAAATTTACGGAATCGAAACTTGAATTGAAAAATGGGTTCAAATACCAGAAAACTTCTTATTTTACTTCTCTTTTATACAATTGAATGTCAAGACATGAGTAGCAAAGAATTGACAGAAAACTCAACAAATATTAAGCCATTAAATAACATGACAGAAGTTTATAACACAACAGAATCACCGATAGGGACGACAACAGAATCGCTGACCACAACCATCAGTAGCGTTGATCCTTCAGAAGAAGAACCGTTTAGACATTACATTCACTATAATGAAGATTATTGTGTTTGCAATATTCGTGTGGAGTGGT
The DNA here is from genome assembly GCA_034698165.1 of Punctoribates punctum. NCBI lineage: Eukaryota > Metazoa > Arthropoda > Arachnida > Sarcoptiformes > Punctoribatidae > Punctoribates > Punctoribates punctum. Next base: position 12,373 of record JAQGBD010000713.1, on the reverse strand, counting down.
GTGACATCAACTGCTGCTGTGATATTGATTGCACTGATTCCCAAAAATCTTCTTTTGGGGAATGCATTGAAACCAGAAAACGGATTTATGACTACAGATATTGCAATAATAAAAATATTGTTTACATCAATAACACCCAAACCTCTGTAGAAATGTCTTCGAGTGGACTGTTTTGTATCGTTTGGGACAATACTAACGAAAGGCATTTGTTCTCTGATGTCAATCCTATCAATGATGTGAACCGACTCTTAAATATAACGCCTCAACACAGCTATGATTGGAGTCTAAAAAACATCAAAAAAGTCATGAAATCCAGTGATTCCGAGTTCACTAAACCAGACTTCAAAATGAAATCCGGAAGATATCTATTGATTGCAAAACAATCAAATGATTCTAAAATAGTGGACAACTGGGAATTGCCACAGAATATGGTGTTTAAGGAGGGAGAGTGCAATTCGTTCACAAAAATCAAATATTTGGAAGACTTTCATTCGTCGTGTTATCGATTTATACGGAACTTAAGCCAAGAATGTATAAGAAATGAATACTTAAGCCCAAAATATTACATATCTTTTGATTTTGTGTCGAAAAACTTTGCAAATCAAAGCGACAACAAAAAGATTTACATAAATATCAATTCTGAGTTTAAATTTAAATCTCCAGAATTTGACTCAAAGAATAAAATTTGCAGGAATTCAGTCAAATCTGTTGAGTATATTATTCGACACAACGGCTCGTATGGTATTATTGGTGCGGAACTCACTATTGAAACAATTGATCTGAAATATAAGACCAAATCGTTTGAGCAGTCATTTGGCGTAACTTTTATTTGGTTTAATAAATCAAAGGCTATAGAATTGAGTGGAAATCCGGGATATATTGTCGGAAAACCTATTTTGGCCGCTCTTCGCACTCAAGATATGAATTTGACGCGAGATATGAGTGGATATAAAATATTGGCTCAAAATAATGGACTCTTTTGTGATAAAAATATCAAAAAATCGATTGATTTCGGAATAAATTCGAGATCAGGTTGTCTTCTGAAAGTTGATAATCAAAAGGATAATTCATGTGAAGTCATTCAACAGACAATTAAAGAGATGTGGGAACAGATACCTGCCATCAACAATATAGGAGTGTTCGGGAACTCCTCATCTGATATACTGACCGATTGGGTTACTATTCAAATGGTGGACAATACTAACATCGATTCAATGAGTGAAGGTATTTGTCCTATTCTGATGACAGGCATATCTCTTCACATCTACTATGTATTCGCTGGAAGTGCTAATCAGCCCCAATTGAAGATTGTGGGCGCCGTCAAGAAATTTCACACTCAAACTGATGTTCGCATCAAATGTCTGACAAATTCACTCATTTGTAATGATTTGGTCATTGAGTTGAGCACTTCTGTCACATTCTTTGATATAACAAAGCCCTCCCGACCCGACTACGCCCCTCCCGTCACTTTCAAAATACAACTTCCCTCTGATTTTTTCTATCCATTTCTCACTTCTAATTCCTTTAACTCGATTACAATGAATAAAGTTTTCTCATTTCTAATAATTATCGACTTATTTATGAGAAAATATTTCCTAAAATTATTTTAATTCTCCAATTCTTTGACCAAAAAATGAAAGAATGAAATCATTTTATAATTAAATAAAACAAAAGTTTAGAATTAATTTTGATAAACACATTAAAAAATATTATTGTCTGAGATATTAATGAATGTATTTATTTATAAACTCACATAAAGTCTGATTTGATGTAATGTAATGCATATAAATAATTAAAGAGATATTTGGAGTAAAAAACAGAATAAATTTGTGGTCATTATCATAAAGTGGTGTCTTTTTATGGATCAGTTATACAAAACCGTGGAAACCGTTGAGATTAGAGATTTGTTGTCCAAAACAAATTTGTTTGTTTAGTACCAACTCTTTTGCTGTTTATATCATTAGAAGTTTAGACGGCTTTCAGTTATTATTGTTTTGTGAAAATGAATTCAATAGTAATGATCGCAAAGGTTTCGCACAGAAAAAAGGTTTTTGTTTTATTCATTCTCTGGAACATCGGTTTGGCTAAAGTCAACGCAAACAAAAACAGAGGTAAGACTTCACACAATTCAATCATTTTCTACAGTTTAACGTTTATTTATCTACTTTTCCGATGTCAAATGAACAAGGCACATTTCATCACAAACTGTTTATCTCAATTATCTACTTTTATCTGTTCGGAAACAATTAGAGTTTAGACTTTAATCCTATACTATGTATACATTTGTAGAGGAATTAATTTTAAAGTTTAAATCATTAGATAAAAAATTGGAACAAAGTTGCAAGATCATATCTATACAAATGATTCGTTTCATAATATTTTTTTCTTTTACTCTATACTACTTTAATCACTATTTTAAATACAAATAAAAAATATATATAAATGTGATTTTGATTTTAGACGATTGCAATGAAAATTGTTTGAATGGAAATTGCGATAACGAGGGTCATTGTGTTTGCGATCATTGCTGGGATGGCATCAAATGCGATCAATTCGGTAGGAATACCACAAGATTTTTCCTTTATATTATTTCTACCAGAAACAATTTTACATTATTCTGATTGTCAACTGGCAGTACCTGATTTTGTATTATACTTCAATATTTCTATAAATAATTGTCAAAAATAGTGATTCACAACTATTTCCAGATTTAGAATTAGAAAAACCTATTTTCCAAGAATAACTCAGTGATAACTGTGGTCAGTAATCTTCAAAATATAGTATTCATCTCATATATTGGATATAAAATGAATAAACATGGTCGTAGAGATAATTATAGAGTAGTTCACACGAATCTTGGTTAAACTAGGCACATTAATTATTTAGAGATTAGAGAAGGTAAAAGATGACGTCTGTCTTTCCACCCTTGCATTGATTGGAATCAATCCATTAACAAAATGACCTTCAATTCAGAACTCATATATAATTAGAAATAATTAATTCGACGAACAATTAATAATTCAAATATTTTTTACAAATTAATTGCATTCGTTTCAGTCAATAGATATGTTCCTCAGTTTGACGTCAATGAAAAGAGAATTTATATAAGCCGTGAAAATCTGAATAAAGATAAACCAATTTTTGTGGCAAAAGCTCACGACTTGGATCTGAAGACAACTTGTGATCTAAAAGCCAAAGATTGTATTTGTGCTGACATTACATACGATTTAAAAGAACTGAATTCAGATCAAAAACTATTTAGAATTGACTCAAAATCAGGAGAATTGTATATAAGAGATGTCAACAAAGCGATCAATGATTTCAGATATGAGACAGTGATTAGCGCCAAACCCTCTCTCAATAAAAATCAGTCTAAAGAATCGGAATTACATTTAACAGTAATAGTCCAAGATCAATTAAACAGAATAAGGAGAGAGGCCAAAGACGCTGGTCCTCCTATGAACACAAATAAAGAGCCCCTTTCCCGACAAATAACTAATTTTCAGACAACATTCAGTTTGAAAACCCTTTCGGGAGATCCCAACTCATTGATTATCGGGAATACAATTCAATATCGATTGGACGTGTCTTTGCCCCGAACCAGTGGTATCGACTTATTAGTCGAAATGTACACTAAAGATGTTATAAATGATGAGTATTTGCCGGCACTCACTCTCTATAACATATCTGTGAGCAACAAAGTGGCCGGAATTGGATTCTTGACTAATGGAGTGCCGCCTAAACCTAAACTCCATTTAAACAAAATCAATAACAATGTGGTGAGTGTTGAACACAAACCAAATTGTTTTTAATTTCGCGCGAATTATATTTGAAGTACGACCGCATTATTCTTGATTTTGGAACCGTTGCCAACAATGGCGCCGATGGCAATAGATTCTCGATATTCTTCTCCGTGGCTTTGGTCCGAAAAGTCAATATGACTGCCGGCAGCAAACATTTCGTTACAATTGGCGCAGAATATAATCAGGGATCTTATGTATGGGTCGGCGTTTCTCAAGTGACAGCAGAGATTATACCCCCCGTCAGTCTATGAATTGGAAATCTCGATAAAAGCAATAAATTTGTTTTTTCACTTCAGAGCGAAGATTCGCGATTAGCAGAGGTTGATGTGAAGGGCAGTCAAGCCATAGGAGTGGACACTGCAGTCATTTTCACTGCTGACGCACTCTTGGAGTTTCGCTCAGATAATGTCGTGTTTGAAGTTTGGGGGCCTTCACACGCTTATGAGCCTGATAATATAATTGCTATGGGTCAAATAGGAATCAATCATTTCGGAGGCAATTACCCTACGATTCCAAACTATGCCCAACACTATGTAACAAAAAGAATAGAGAGTCAGTCACGGCTTTCATTTCAAAAAGCGATTCTCAATATGGGTTTAGTTACTAATATTGGGGAAAAAGTAGGCCGCGCTTCAGCTGATGTCAATAATAAACTGAGCTTTTCTTTTGCCGTCTTTGCCATCAATTATGAAGAAAACGTGGGAAAGTCTGTTCCCATTAATATGCAAATAATTGTAGGAAACAAAACAGTCTGGACACAATCTTTATCCATCAAAATCACGGAAAGAAAGACCGAGAAAATGATCGCTCGGATGCTCTCTTCCACTGCTGAAAGCAATCCATTGACAGGCTTTCAGGGAAGTCTTACATCACTGACAATATTCACAGAATTTAGTGAATCCAATACTTTTATGGAGTTTTCAATCGCATTGGAAGTACCCACTGCTCGCAAACTCGCACTTCTCGAACCCTGTTCTGCAAAATTAGTTAAAGAGTTGACGGGAATTAATATACCTTATGTCGAGTCGAAGCAAATCCAACCCATAATTGAGGGAAACCAATATCTCTTTAATTTCGGTAGAATTCAAATGATTAAACAGCGCTCGCCCTCCAAGAAAGACGACAATATTCTGGTCACAGAAGTCATATTGAAAATCGCGTTTCACGAGGAAAATATCGAAGGTTTGAAAGATTAATTGATTCTTGCAATTATCGAATTTAAAATTATCAACAAATGATTTATAGGAAAGTCTCTGTCGGCTAATCTAAAGGTCATCAGTGGCTCGAAGTCTATTAAAGTGAAGACCGAAGAAATCAAAATAATTGCAGAAACGAAGTCAACTCTACCAGAGGTGAGCGTCAAGAAAGCCGTTCCGTGGAATGAACTCTACATCGATGGAGGAATGTCTGTAAATATTGATATGCAATTACCAACCGGTGCCGCTTATGAAGACGTAAAACTAGAAGTTCATGGAAATAATGCAACCGATCTGGTACTGCCCGAGCTCAAAATTTGCAGGTTGCAACTCACACAAGTCGGACATTCGATTCCCTGTTCGTGTGTCGGAACAGAAAATATTAATAAAAATAAAGTTTCGTACGAAAGGCTTACCAACAAAAACACGTCATTTAATGACTATTCAATCGTTAATCTCAACGACATTTCAGTGCAACCGATCCCTTCCCTCGATTCTGACCGCAAATTTAATCTTAATTTTGTGGCCACTATTGTCGACGGAACAGAATTCCAGTCTGGAGTTGAATACCCATTCTTTGTTGGCCTCACAATCGGAGGAAAACTAATTTGGTCCTCAAATATGAGTTTTCCGATGAAAGTTGAATCGCCGGCTGACATGCCTTCAGACAAAAGACCAAATTTGGTCACTTATTTGAAGGACATCTCTCCTATTAGTCCGGGTTATACAACAGAAGCAACCATAAGATTAGAAACCCCTCCGCAGTCAGTAACCAATTATTCAATAGAGGTCTTGACTTTTGATGAGGAGGTTTCCATTTGTGGCCTTTGGATTACTCACGTGGGACGGAATATGCCGTGTCTCGACTCAAACACAAAAGCCTATTACGAAACAAAAGCTATCGGAGAAAACACAAGAGCAGTGATGGACTTCAAAATTGTGGCCAATACTGGACCCAATTATCTTCTGTCCCCAAAAGACGAGACGTACGCCAATACCATTGAATTCACTGCAATGGTTAGAGTGAAGAAAACGGCAAAAGACAACAAATTCGTTACAATTGTGGCTAAATATGGAGAGAATTCGTTATCAATAAAGAAAAGACTCGAAATTCCAGTCACTAAAAGTTTGGCAAAAACCCGAAAAGAGTTGAGAGCTCCCAAAGTATTCACTTTTGATACGAGTGATGGATCCAGAATTGCAGGAATCGGTGCCTCAACTCTTTTGACTTATAATATTGAGTTGGAGGCCAACCGTCAGACCCCCATTAGAACAGAACTAATTAGTGGTAAAGGGTATGAGATATGTGACGCTGCGATCATAAAAATTGGTACAAATTATCCCTGTTTTTCACCCTTCGATCTGAAGAAAAGCGATTCTATTTTCGATTTGGGAATTGTTTGCAATACATTTCTCGATAGAGAGGACACCGAAGAGAATAATATTTTACTCGGAGTTGTTGTCAGATTTGATGACAATTTGAAAGAAGGACAGACAGTAAAGCTCTCTGGACAGGGCTTTGTCGGCAACTCTTCGATTGGAAAGCGACAGACCATTGACTTAGTGGTCAATCGTGAAGTCGAACAGAAATTATCAAAACTGATTGAACCGAAAATTGCTCCGAAATCTGTTACACCAATAATGGCAAAAATAAGAGATAAAGTTTGGGTTGCCTTCAATCTGACGATCCCTCCCCACTCAACCATCAAAGTTCGTGTAGAAGCGAAGGGTGCTCTCGAAGAGAATCGAGCCATCATTACAGTACACGGCTTAAGAATCTCATCTGGGGGCACCAACATTGCCTGTCCCCTCTTCAATGCTAATCCTGACTTCAAATTGAGCTCAAGTGTAGGGAACAGTCAACACGATATGGTGAGCGCAGAATTAGGATATTTGTCTAATTTTGGTTTCAGTCACGCGTTCGGTAATGCACTGCAAGGAGACGATGACATCACAATCGAAGTGTTGACTCAGTTCAGTGACCACCCGATCACTGATGAAAACTCTGACCACACCATCAAAATGACAGCAGTTTTAGGGAATGACTCAAACGCTGAGACAATAAGTGCTGCAAAATATATGCGAGTTTTAAGAACACATTCGGAACGACCGCTCATTGAAACAGAAATATCCATAAATAGTCACAAAGTTTATGATAGAAATGAAGTGATTGAAGCCATGGCTGTAATCAAACATTCAGACAATTCAAGTGGAGAACCGGCAAATCCATCGCTCAGACTCTTCCTTCCGCCTTACATACAGTTTGGGAAAATCATATCCTTTAATACAAAAGATAAGCCAATTGTTCAAAACAATACTCTTGGCTCTACTGTTGACATAGTGGTGAGCCTGGATTAGTTCGATATTTAGTAGAAGTGAAAGAAATAATGATCTAGTTTGTTTTTCTATTGTTTTCAACTGTGATTTTTGTTACTTTCAGTTACAATGGATTCTATTTCCCGACGTATTTGTAATAAACTTCACTCTGATTGTGGACCCGGATAATATACGAGGATATGGAAAGAATGAGACAATCATATCGACTCCGTATCGGATAATTTGTGAGCACTTCCGAGTCTCGATATCTTCAAAGTTTCCCTGCAGTCGACTCAATCACTTCACAGCGAAGGCCAGGAGTTCTGGTAAACAAAACAATTATATTATCAAAAATTTATTGATTTCCACAAAAAAATCAATGATTTAAAGGCAGAAAATTTATTTAGCGTTAGATTTAAACAACTCTTTCGATGGAGTTTTCAATTTATAAGAACTTCGTTTATGAAAAAGCTTTTGTTACGAAAAATAGTCTTCTGTTCGGCAATAATTCATTTTGAGTTACTTTCCTAACCATTAATTTTTATATTTATTATTTAGTCATAAATATTGATTACAAAAACAAAATTTTATTTTTAGTGATTTATTACTTTGAGTAACAAAAGTATCGACTCTTTTATTCATGACTTTGATTCTTATTATTACAAAACTCTTCGGACAAAGAGTGCGACAATGCGTTGGGAATGTCTAACGGCCTCATAAAAGACTGTCAAATAAGTGGTTCGTCGGCAGTCAGTCATAACTACGCTCCACATTTGGGTCGCTATAACTCAGCCAACTATTGGGCGCCGGCCCTCAAGTTTTGGCAACAAAAACAGTACCTCCAAATTGATTTCTTAGTGAAGACTCGTGTGACCAGAGTTGTGGTCCAGTCATTGAGAGGCACCAGAAAAGTGTTATCCTATACTCTGAAGGCCAGCGATAACAACAAAATTTGGACAAATGTTAATAACGTCTCATATTTGAGTTATACCGATGGCTCGGCACAGAATATCATCGCTCGACCACAAGAGGCGCGATATTATCGATTTGTAATCGAAGAGGCGTCCGATTCCGGCCGTGAATACGATCAGTACATCGCTGTCAGACTTGAATTCTTTGGCTGTTATCTCGATTCTGACGATCCCTCCAGTAATTTAGGTTTTATTTAAATATTTCACTTAAATTCAATATTTTATCTTTTATTTCAGACAAAACATGTCAGAGCACTGAGAATAGAGCGGAGACCTGGTATTCAGATACGAGTGAACGACCGAACCGTCACTTTTCTGCTGATCTCTACACAAATGTTATTTATTTCTGTGACTCGACATCTGATATGAAGTAAATATTCTGAATCTCTGACAACTGCACAAAAATAACCACAAATTCAATTAATTTCAGTCAACAGGTCTGTTATTATTCCAACTCTGGAGGAAGTACTTGGAATATAATCGGCCGATCGATAGACACCATTGAAGGCTATGAACTCTCGTCGGCAAAAGTGTTTGCAATAGATTACGAGAGACCGGCTTATCTCAGTACCAGAGATGGCATTCGATGGACACCCGAGACATTTGAGGCCTTCAACCAAACGGTATCGCATCCGAAATTCCAGCAAAAAGTTGTCGTTCCGGCCCTTCATAGAGAAGGACTCAGAAGAATGAACTTAAAAGTTGGCAATTGGAAGGGTATGTCATCTCTTATCTCAATAAATGACTTCATTTCTATGTCTATCAAATAAACAGCACTTCACGACGGCTTATACTTCGAGGACAATAATATTCCGAAAGCCTATTGGAACAAATGCTGTCATATTTGAGATAATATTGTCTTTGTTTCCGAATCTCAATTATTTTCATTCTTTTCAAATGAAATTCAATTTGAATTCAAAATCCGAGTATTTTCTCATCGATAAGAATACTGATTCTGAAGCTATTCTTTACCAAAAATTAGATTTTATTTTCGTCGATATTTTAAGAACCAATTCGTTAATTAATCAAATATTTAAATAATTATTTAATTTGTTAATAAATTTTAAAAATTATTAAAACTTGATATAAGTTTATTTTCATTAATGTATTAATAGTTTTGTCGAACAAATAAATTCAAAGCACTTATTAAATAAAAGTCTATTTTTAGCGAATTTTCTTTTTTTGAAATTTTTTTGATTAAACCATTGCTCCAAAAGATGAGAGTTTAATGTCATTAATGTGTTTGAAGTCTTTGGATGCCTTTCCCTCAAAAGATACTAAAAGTTTATTTCTTGGGTTTTATGTTCTCTTATCTAATGCTGTGTTTTGTTGACTTTCATAGACTTGATTTCCGTTCCGTTCTTCTCAGCAATGGTTTGATTTTTATCTGAAATCAATTATTATCTAAAAATGAATTCAATTGAGAGTCCAATTCATACGACAACTGTTCTTATGTTTGCCACTGAAGGAGAGGGTCTTGAAAGCAAAACATCCGCAATAAGTCATTATTATTATAATCAAGAGAACAACGAATGCAAACAACATAAGAGCGCCCAAAACGAATGCCAAGAGCTCCCAAAAATGACTCTCTATTTGTTGGGATATTTGATCGATTTGAGTCTCGAATAAATACATTTGCTTTTATCACTGCTATTGATTCAATTCTGTATACAATTGTTTTCCTGAAGAGATCCAAACGATAATCAAATCAATGAATCGTTTAAATCAATAACATTACAAATAAATGTTATTTGAAATTCAATTGTTTTGAATTCACGAACAATAAAATCATTGGGAATAAAGTCTAACTATTTGTGAAGAAACTGAAAAATTCATCGAAAGAGCAATTCTTTGGCTCATATGAGACTCAAAACAATTTTCAGATTTTTTTTTATGAATTTCTTTATTATTCGAAATTACTTTTAATTCAATTTCCACTGAATTCAAAAACAAATCTCAGATTTATATAAAAAAAAATTATTAATAATTTATTCGTTAAATAATAAAATAAATTCAAATAACAAAATATTTTCTTTTATCTTCATTTTCATAAGACAGGGAAAGGGCTGCTGAGACTCTTCCGATATGGGGGAGCGCTCTTGTTTTTAATATGATCAGATGTTGATAAAAAAAGCCCATGTATATGACAATTCGGAAACACTATGGTGAGTTTGGAAATCTATCTTGCTTAACCCGCTAACATTTTTCTTTAGAAGTTCGGGGAGTGGGGGGGGGGGGGGTAAAAGATATTTCCAGGTCTCGGCAACCCTTCCATTAAGTAAAATGTTTTCCTGTCTTCAAAGGAATACAAGAATAGAACCGATGAAAGAGTGATAAAAACAAGAATTGAGTAATGATTCCAAAGACAAGAATAGTTGGAAAGAAGACAAAATTGAAATGAAATGAAAATGGGGTCAAACTATGAAAACAATCTGAAATTGAAATTTGATTGATTCGGATAATTGTATTTCAATTTAATTACTTAATGATTGTTAATGTGTTCGAAGGGATGACACAAATTACTCGAATGTAAGCATTATTTTATTGATACTCAATTAGGGAGTAGAAGGAGGCGGGAGGCGGGCGCTTACAGAGTCCACTTTGAGATCCAAAAGTTAATATTATTGTCAACCGAATCGACAAAATTTCTGTGAATTGAATTAAAACTAAACATTTATTGAGAGTCAATAAACATTTGAAAGATTCAGTGATGCTCACGAGAGTCACGAGAGTCTTGGACAATTTCTATGGATTAATTTAAAAAATAGTCATCATGGAGATTTGAACTAAATATAGGAAAATTCATTATAAACTTAGTGTAACTAGGTTTAACTCAATTAAGTTACATGTACTAAAAGGATACCTGATTTATCACCTAGAAACAATGGATTTTTATTTATTAGGAAACAGAATTTAAGCCGATCTGAGTTCTCTAAAAATCGATTTCTTTAATAAATAAGACTAAACTTAAATCAAAACTAATTTATAATAAATTAAATCGGATTAAAGTTAATTTATTTAAATTAAATTTGGAGTTCTGACAAAAATAACTTAGTGTCATGCTCTTTTTTGATGGAGTTAGGACTCGAGCATCACTGATATGAATGAACACATTCAGGAATAATATCAATGACAATGAACTTTACTTTTGACTCTTTTCTCATTTAATTCAGTTATTGTTTTTAAGGCTCAAAGTTTTTAATTAATTTTAAGCTCAAAATCATTTTGAAAAATAAATATTTTTAAGTGTTAGTCATTTACAATAAATACGAATCTAATATAAGAAGAAGCAAGGTCAATCCAATCAAGTATGCAAATCTTTATGTGTTACAAATTTTGTTATATATATAATATTGTTATATATATTATATTCTGTTTTATATATCGATACTTCAACATCAGATAGAATATCACAATTAATTGGAAATTTCTCCTTGCTTGTTAGCCATACAGGACAGAGAAACGAGAAACCTTCATCTCAATTTTATAAGAACTAGGTGTTTATGGTTTACTATTTGTCTGATTAATCATTTTATACATGACTTATGGGAACCGTTAAAAAGTTGCCGCTTTTGTTGTTATTATTATTATTAGTCTGTTCCTTACGGGTCGGAGACGAACAGAGGGATGTGACCGTCAGCATCGATGGGGAACGACACGAGCCCTTTGGCAGTTCTAATAGATTGGTGCACGAGGACGAGTATTTTGGCTTCGGTTGATGGCAGTCCCCTCGAGGGTTGTTTCTTATGGATGTCGTCGAATTAAAACTGGCGTTCGATCGACGCACAGATCCATTACTATAGGCAGAGCCCGAGCGGTGCAATTTAAATGAATTGGCGTTTCCCGACATAATTGCCGAATACGTCAGATCTGGAATCTGTTGGTTTCCACAACAGGGAAGACATACACCGAATGTGTCCTTAAAAGCGATTCTAAACTTTCTGGACATCAGCTGATAGAGAATGGGATTAATTGTTGCGCTCAGATAATAGGTGACTCCCGATATATAGGTGAGAATTGTGTAAATTTCAATCACTAATGGCGTCCGAATGCTATTCCTCACGATATTTGCGGCCAAAACCCTCTG
>JAQGBD010000712.1:0-24651 GCA_034698165.1 Punctoribates punctum | reverse complement strand
ATTTATATTCATATATTATTGACATGTGAGGTTTTGTTTTGAAGGGTTTTTTATGCTTTATCTAATGGAATTAACAAACCCCACAAATTCCGTCAAATTAAAAAATTATTCAGATTATTCCCAGATAATATTTAGTCTCAATTTATGTGACGTAAGCTTTACATTTATTTTTATTGATTTTTTAAAGAACTTAAAAAAAGAGTTTAAAAGAATTTCATTTTAAGGAGTTTTGAATAACTTTCAACATTTTTGTTACTAAAAATATATTTAATGAAATATATATTATTTAATAAAACTTTAAGTAAAATAAATAGTTTTAACCGAATACTATTCTTATCATAAATCTTCACATAATCAGACTTAAAGAGATTAAGTTAATCTATTCGAGATGACCAAGGTTACTAAAAATTATTTACAAAGTTAAAGATAAACCTTAAATCAAAGCTTATCCCCAACAGGAATGGAGTGGGATTGGGATGGGTTCCAATTTTCCCAAAAATGCTATTCGGTTCAAACTGTCCCAAATTGAGTTTAAATCCAGTTTTTCGGCTTTACTGAACTTACCTAGCTTCGCGTGGCTTCTGTAGGTGGTAATGGAGGACATGGTTTTCCAAAATGTTTTGTGCTGACCTCCCATCACAAATACCCCCCTTTGATGATCTCTTTCTCAATGCATGTTTATATCCGCTCTGATTCTGTATTCAATTTGCTTTTTATTTCTCTTACTTATTAAAAAGTAAGAAAGTAACTGGACATACAACTTAGAACCAAGATAGATTTCAAATATAATTTAAACTACTATTTAACTTTGAAGAAGTTTCGAGATTTTTGAAAAATTTGTGGTAATAATGGACCATGCATAACTATGACTGAAAACCTTTGTGAGAGATAAACTATTTATCAGAAGTCATCAAGCTCCTCGTCGACAGGGGGTACGACAGGGGGTAGTTTTCACCAGTGAAAAATGGCCGTTTTTCGGCTAAATTCGGTTATTTTCGACATAATTCGGTTTAAATCGCCATAAATTCAGTTTAAATCCAGTTATTCGGCCAAATTACCGAACTTAAGCGAACAAATTTGCCCCTCGCTTCGCTCGGCGGCTCTGGGAGTACATAGGGGGTGGATTTCCAAAATTTTTCGGTGACAGGGGGATATGGGCTATACCCCCTGATGACCTCTGATATAAATGAAAGAATACTCACAGTTAGAAGAGTTTGAACCAAGAACATTATGGGGGATTTCGCATTCTTTATGGCCTCTACAGCTTTGTCGTGAGTGGCATCGCGAAGGTCTACTCCGTCCACTTCAAGCAGACGATCGCCACTCTTAAGAGTGCCGTCCCTTCCGGCGGGACTATCACTCAGAATATTTTTGATGAAAATACCATTAATGACATTCCCGGCTGATATGTTGAACATTTCGACTTTACCGCCGACTATACTAATCCCTAAGCCTTTATCGTCTTCACGTATGAGTTGGACGACTCTTTCTTCGCCCCACTGACGCGTTACTGTCGAAGAAACGCTGCCATTGTTTGTATTATCACTACTGGAAGAACTCGGTTCAGGAGAATCCGATTTCAAGTTTTCACTACTTCTAAGCTTTTGGTCCTTTGGGTTCATTTGATTTGTAGGCACTTTTGACTTTCGAGGAGAGACTGAACATTCAAAGAACAAATAACCAATTAGACCACGATCCTTTCAAACAATATTTCTCTACTATTGGATACTCAACTCAATTATCAAATATATTGTTCTAGCAAGTTTATAGTCAGTGCATTAAGCGTCAACTTTATTATTTTAGAAAACTTGAATTTAATTGGTTAAAAAAATTATGTTAATTAGACATGGTAATTTAAAAAAAATACCACATGATAAATCAGAATCTATTTAATGGTCAGAGATATTGGTTTTATTTGAGGCTAATTAGAGCTCAACTAAAATGCAATTAAAGGTCGACTAAACCCGCAGTCATTTAGTTGAGGTTTAAATAAAAAATAGAGACAAAAGTATTTCCATTAAAAATGATGAAAACCAGACTTTTCACGAGAAACTTGTTTTGAATGTTGAGATTAATTGAAACGTTTTCCATATAAATATTTACTACAAATTATATGAACTTAGTTTTAACGCAAAAATAGAGGAAACTATAGAGTAATCAAAACAGATTGCAATCAATTTTTAATATCTCATAAAAATGTTAACTAATTAGGAATTATTGACTTATTATTAATAAGTTATTAACTGATTATTTGTTAATCTCTGAGAAAAACTAATTTGATTTCATCTGAGGTAAGATAAAAGTCTAGACAAACCTTTTGGTGATATAATTGTTTTTGATTCAGAATCCGAATCAATTTGTTTGGAATCTGGGTTTTGATTAACAGAAGAGATGTTTGAACTCAAGACATGTGTGGAAGAAGAAGAAGATTCAATTGAAGACTCAAATGAAGGCTTTTGTGATTCCAATGAAATGTTTCTCAAATTAAATAATGGCGTAAATGAAGGAACCGATGCAATTGCTGAACGATTCTGTATTGAATCAGTAAACTGTGCGATCACTTGGGGTTGAGGTGGAGTTGTTGGCACAGAACTTGAAGGGGAAGACAGTGCCGAAAGTTCGCCACAAGAAAGCTCTGGTTCACTATCGCTATCACTTGGTTTAGGACCGAAGTACGGAGAACTGCAAAATAGGTTTCAAATTGAAAACAATTGAGACTTTTCTCATTAACTGTCAATTATTGGATATTTAGAGAATGTTTTAAATCATTATTACCGATAATAATTCGGAAAAATCCTTTGAAAGCATTCCAAATGGAAAATAGTTAATAAAGACATTTAATATTAGGTTAAACTCATTAAAAAATAAATATTTCTCTTCTTATCCAACAAAATATCGAGTTTTGATGATCAAGATAGTGATGATAGATAATAGCTTCAAAAATTTATCAATACTTTCGTAAATATCATATTTCAAAATTTTTGCTCAAAATTCAATTACAAACGAATTTTCAAGTTTTGTCATACTTTCAAATAATAGCCTGAGCTGTGGGTCAAGGGAGGGCTAAAGGCTTCCAATTGGGGTTTAAATCAAATCCAATTTCTTATTTGTCGAACTTTAATATCTTAGAAGATTCAGATTATATAACTGAGAATATAACTGGCGATCTAAAAGAAGCACTACACCCATCATTATGCTGTGTTGGGCCGTCACCTTCAATATGCAAACACAGCATATGAACGGTGTAGTGCTTCTTTTAGATTAGCCGAATTATAAGTGCCATATAGTGCCATGTTCATATAGTTTGATATCTCTGTATTGATCACTGATTTTGCTTTCATTTAATTTATTCATTTTATTGAGGGATTAAAAGCATGACTTTATTGCGTTAAGCGATCGTTAATTTCATTAATTAATGACTCATTAATAATAAGAATTCAAATAATTCTTTGATTGACTCATATTCTAATGAATGGAATGGATAACGAATATTTAAATTTGGACTTTTCAGCAAACATTTCCACTCAATACACATCTTTCCGGTTATTTCCAAAAGTTTCACTCAATATAAAGAGAAGGGTAAACCCAAAGTTAAACTCAAATAGTATTGACTTTAATTGAGGAAATCAATGAAATAACTCTTCACTTAAACAAAATTTAGTTTTGTGTTAATAGACTGGCTTTAAGTATAACTTTATTTCAAGTGTTTTTTTTTTGTTTTTGTTTAACATTTAGCCAAAGCATTATAGTTATAGACCAGACTTCAGAGGGGGGTATAACTGGAATACCCCAGAGTAGGAATTTTTTTGAAAATACCTCTGAAACTTTGATTGTTGTACATCAGACGGAACCGAAAATTGGGGGGTTTTAGGTCCAAATTTGGTTCGAGTTATACATCCCTGAAATTGTTTGCGAAAGTACATTAGGACGATCTCCTCTAATAAGCCCTAAGAGGTCCTGACAGTGGTCATGGCTGTTATAGACGATTAACATAGGAAGTGTTACAATACTCCAAACAGTCTATAAATTGCTCGAAAATCAATTATCATTTCTGTAATGCGTCCGAATTGAATGAATCTCAAGAGAGAATATATTCGACTAAATGGTAACTCAAATGTCAACCAAACCAATGAAAAGGAGATCGACATAAGACTTACCCGGTTTTGATTACAGTGAATATAAGGCCATTCAATGAAACGTTCGATAATTACTGAGAAAACTATCAAAACAATTATAGGAATAATTATATTCCGCACTCTATTCAGTTTGAAGTTTACTACTAATGCCCGCATTTCTATTATTTACTTGATTTTAATTTCCGGTCCATTCGACTAATCAATTGATTATATCCTCCAAACAAACATCAAATATACGGCAAATTTAGAGCTATTTAGAGCTCTCAAAGAACTAATGAATGCTTTAATAAGATTATAAAAGACTCAAATAATTTGAATACTTATATCGGCACTAATTTTAGTCTCAATATTCACAACTTTGTGCTCAACGGTGGCATTGGAGTGAAATAAAGCAGACGTAACCACAAATTGGTTTTGGAGAAGACAGGGATAGGATAGGGAAACATATTTTATATTTCTCTTCAATAATTAGCCATTATTTGCATTTTTGTTTTGTTTTGAAAAATTTCTTCCAGAGAGGGGATACCTATAAAATTAAATAAGTTAGTGCTGGGGGCAAATTTCCAATTGTGGAAAATTGCCAATTGGGGCAAATTTCGGTCCGAGTTATGAATAAACTTCGGTCAAAACATTCAGTTATTGAGACAAAAAGAAGAGTTATCCGTCATTAAGGAGTTTTACAATCGTTTTAAAAACATTTGTTTAATTCGGTTATTGAAAAATTGAGCTCAAATTTGATATAAACGTTGAATTGAGAGGTGATCACCAAATTTTGCTAGACAACAACTCCTCGTAAGTTTATACTTGGACAAAAATAAATTTACTGTCCATTTGAAGCTCAATTGATAGGGTCTTGATTTTTAATTATATGCTCTCATTTAAAAATAAATGCTTTGAAGGTTAAAATTAAATAAATTTATCTAGGATAATTTTCAAATATAAATTGACGTCATTCAACGATTTTTAAAATGTGAAAGAAGTAAGTTATTTAACAGAATTGGGTTTGAAGTCGATCTTAAAGTATAAATTGATTCACATTTTTAAAAATCAAAGAACTTTAGAAATTATAGCCAACAAAAACTTTGTATGACCAGGGTGATACAATTGTCTCTTTCTTATTGCCTTCAAAATTCTTAATTTTGAATAGAAATTAAGAAAGTCTTGGTAGAGTCCATGTAGAGTCTAGCAAAATTTAATCAAATGCCTCTCTCTCTCTCTATATATATATACTGTATATATATTCTATTGTATATAAATGAGAAATAAGTGATACTCAAAAAATAAAATAAAATGTTCCTGCTGAATTTAAACCGAAACTCAATACCTGGGACTGGGTGTGCGGCGAAGTAATGGCAAGAGGGAAGGCGACGCTCTCTCGACAGGAGGTGTTTGTCTTTGCTGTTGCATAGCTAATAGAGCCGACTGTTTGTGAACCTCTGCATCACTCGAAGGAATATATTTAAAACTAAAACATTAAACAAAAGAGAAACTGATATCAAAACTGTTTAAACAATCGATTCGTACGTTATTTCGTTGCCTAAGAGTTGAGCTCTTCTGAGGATAGCCCGCGCTTTGGAATTAGTTATATTTCTAAGGCTTTCACTATTGATGGCCAGCAAATAGTCTCCCTTTTGAATCCTGGCGTCGCGAAAGACTGCACCGTTTTTCGACGCATTCTTAACAAGCATACCATTAACGCCTCTATCGGTCAATTCGAGGGTCAGACCTAACAAACAATTGGGTTATAATTAATCAATTGAGTCAATAGTAGAAACAAACAGAGGCGTACCTAAAGGCTCGCTTCCTCTCACTATTTTAATAGTCCTCTCGAGCGCTGCGGGCAATGGAATGGCCATCGCGTTATGGTATGACGGACTGGGAGATCGCGAAGAGCTGTATTCGAGTGGTGTTGAGCTACGAGATTCACTCAGCACCAGATTACTAGCGCTGGCAGTCGGCGATGGACTTATAGGCATATGGTAGTGCTCTATGGGAACACTAGCCATCAAATGATCGGCTAAGGATCCGGCGCTCGAAGATATTTGTGATTCAACCGAATCAACTGAATTGACTGATTGTTGTCGAGACACTTCCCCTTTTGAACACTAGATATCAGAAACAATTTTTGAGCCCATTTGGAGAGTTGTCTATCAAAGAGTCAATTGACACTACCTTTGAGTCGTCATCGGCTCCGAACGACTGGATTGGTATCGATTGAAGTGATTGTTCTGAACTGGAATTCACTGATTTATTGTCTAAAATATCAATTTTGTCGCTCTTTAGTGAGTGAGTGAGTGAGTGGTCTATCATTTTGTCACAACTCTTGAAATCTTCGAATGAAATTCGCTGTAAAAGTGTAATCAATTATCTATTTATTCAATTATTTGATTAAAATAATTGCTAATTAAGACAAATAATCTATTTATTGAATGTTTAGCAGCGAAGGCAAGCCATAGATCACAAGTTTCTCAACACTAAAACCTAAGGCAAGAATCGTTTACGAAAAGAATTACAGAATTCCTTTTGAATCATCACAACTATTGAAGAGTTGATATAAACCCAGGCTTTAAATGATGACAATTAGGCGAACAATCGATTGTCAAAACTACTACTCATTTAATTGAAATTATTTAATAGCATTTGAATACAATTTGTTAATTAAATCAATTTATTTCTAATTAAAAAATTTGAATATTTGTATATTTGTGGCCACAAAAGGAAATCAATGTTATAAATGAACAACAATTACAATAATGTATTGCTTTTTGATCCAAATTTGTTCTCTAATTACAATTGTTTTAATTGATAACTCAATTAAGCAAAAGATGAGTGATTTATGATAACAAACAAACAAATGATTAATTAATGGAAATGTTTTGCATAATTCAATGCATTAATGAATACAACAGAGAATGAGTTCTGAAACGAGTGATAACTTGTAATACTTGTAATACTTGTGCCGATACACTAACAAAATATATATCAGAAGCTCTCAGACTTATATAAAGAGAGAAGAGTAGAAGAAGAAGACCCAGGTATTCCTTGTAAGCCCCGTTCCCTAAACTCTGCACTTGCCTCAGATGCGTGACCGCGAGTGACGAAAGTACTGTCACTCACCTGACTCTCATTTGGAGACTGAATGCATTGAAGGTTACTTTCGGGCAAAGGTAGAGGTTTGGCCACTCCGATCACTACCTTCCCTTTGGGAGCGCATTTCAATGTGCTCACTGCCAGATCCAAACTGGCGTTTTCGAGGACAGTGTCGTTTACGAATAATAACCGATCGCCAGGAATGAGTCGGCCGTCTTGTTGTGCGACCCCTCCCGGCACCAGACTTCTGATAACAATCACAGTCTCCGTTGGATTCATTGGATCCTAAGAACAAACAAAAATTAGAATCGAATCACTCGACTATAGACTACCTGATAGTCCAAAATACTGAAACCGAGTCCTCTGTCGCCTTTGATAAGTTCAATGATCTGGGGCTCACTGTTCCACATCGCCAGACCTGTCAATGGCTCCAAAGAACGTGACTTCATCTTAGATAAGTCGTATGCAATCGAAGAGTTGGGAAGAGTGGTTATGGCCAGCGAACCGTCTGATTTGGCTTTGACTAGACGTTCAATGGAGGGCACTATTGATGTGAGCGAACCGTTTACTGAATACATATCTAATTCTGTTCGAGTGGTTGAGCTGTGATTATCACTAGAAGTGGTCTCGAAATTGACTAAAATATCACGATTTGCGTTATCAGTAGTTCTACTTCGGGCGCAAACCATTTGCACCTCCATTGGCAAGTCTTTTAATAATGGCACCACATCTGAATGACTCAAACCGTGTAGGTGTGTCCCATTTACCTTTAATTGAGTACAGAATAATATATAGCTATGCCATAGATTATAATTATAATGATTACCTCAAGGAGTTCGTCCCCACTTTGAAGTATGCCGTTAATACCCACCGGTCCATCCGCTAAAATAGACCGAATATAATGATGCGGACGAACTTCATTGCCATTCTCCACATCTACCGTTCCCTCTAAACTGATTCCGAGACCTCCCCCTTCTTTGAACTTAATTATGTTTGCGATCTATTATCGGAAAAATATATTCATTGAAATTAAATTAAATAAAATTAAATAAATGTAGTTATCCTAAGACTGACCACAATTTCAAAGTTGTTGCCTATTATGTCCTCCCATTTGGTTCTGAGCTCGTCTTCAGATTGCAATTCGTCTTTAATTGTCATTTCATTAATAGAATCCAAACCTTCAAAGATCTGTCGTTCGACTGATTCGGACGATTGATCGTAGATCTGAATGACAGTCGAACCCGGAATAGATTGAGAATAATAAGGAGAAGGGGGGTCAGGAGTGGCTATTGCTTGCTGCAACTGTTCGTATTTGGAGCCTCTCAGATATCGGGCTAAACGCAATTTAACTATTTTGCCGGTATTTCGCAACACTTCCACTGCCTGGTGATTGGTATAACCATATAAGGAGCGGCCGTCCACCTAATCAATCACAGGTTAATTTAATTAACAAGTTAATTGATTGAAGGCATACCTCAATTATTTGATCATTAATGGCAATCTGTTTGGAGACGTCGGCGACACTTCCCGGTGCGATACTCTTTATGAAAATACCTGATATCTCCTCTGAATTGAATTAAACAAAAATTAAGCCAAATTTGAAAACAAAGCTAAGATTAACGATAGATGAATGGGACAAACCTTTTTCACAGACATATCCTGCTATAGTGATTCCCAACCCCTGTTGATCCTTCACTAACTCCACTTCAAAGGTCTCCATTTCTGGCAACTCTTCGCTAATATTATTATTAATATTATTGGACGCAATTGTTTGACAATTGATTTCGAGCTGAACTTTTTGATTCAGTGCTGTGCTGTTGATTGCATTGGCGGTCACCTCAGATAAAGCCGTCGGTTCGTTCACTTCCAATGGAGGACTCTGACCGACAGACAAACCATTACTTCAATTAGTTTTAAAAACATTTGAGTAAAAGTAGTGCTCTAATGAAAGGCACAGAAGTGTCATTATAGGGGCTATTATTCAGATCAACTCTCAATAGATTATGAGGACATAGAAACACACCTTTCCTTCACTCAAATTCCTTATATTTAATTATAATTGTTTTAAGTTAAAATAGTTTTAAATAAGAGTTAAAGTTAATTAAAGAGTGATTATAAGACTAACGCATTGGAAATATTTGATAAATGATTGGATAGTTTGGATAAACAAGTTTTAAATCATTTGATTGATTCAAAAAATAGAGTTTAAAAACTTAAAAATATAAAAATACGGGCTTTAATATCATGTCATCAAAGGGACAGTCGAGTCGTCTATCAAAGAAGTCATTGTTGTAATTCAATCAACAAAATCATTATATTTATAGTCAAAGCAATAAATAATTATAAACGAAAAGCAATTAACAAATGGAGAAACAGTGAGTGAAGTCATTGAATGCAAACAATATTTGAGACATTAATGAGAAGATGAATGAAACGTGACTTCGATTGAATGCCAATCTTTTAATGTCTAACGTGTTAAGAGGTTTACAAAGAAACGGCACAAATGGAAGCGCTTGGCAGCGATCACAACACACGCAGACTCAACGAAGATGAAAGGGTGCAGGACTGACCCTAATGGTTGTGCGCAACCATATTATTGACAAATGTCTCCTCACAGGATTACAATCCACTAAATGCACACCAAATGTGTTGCATTCAAATTGAATTAATTATTAAACCAATTAATTAGTGAAACTCAATATTTTCTCATTGAATTCGAGTGCAGACAACTAATCAGTGAACGAATGAAAGCTAACAACAACTTTGAGGACACAAATTGAACAGCACTTCATTTTAATTATTATTCCATACTTCTGTCCAATAGATTCTTATCTCACATTCTTTATAATAATTCAACAAATCTTTGATTGATTTAAGTGTACCTCAATATACATGTATATGCAATAGCTAGATAATTTTGCTTCTGGATTATATGGATCTCCTATTTTCCAGAATAAAAATTCTTTTTAGTATTTTTGAAATATTTATAATTAAATTTGAGTGATGTGTGCAGCGAGAGACCAAGATTATAGACTATAAATAGGATTTGGATTTTTTTTCCATATATTTATCAATAAATTCCAACTGAAAAGTGAATGTCAGCTCTTTTATTAGTGAACGAATGGACTGATATTTTGCCAA
Source organism: Punctoribates punctum (assembly GCA_034698165.1). Taxonomy (NCBI): domain Eukaryota; kingdom Metazoa; phylum Arthropoda; class Arachnida; order Sarcoptiformes; family Punctoribatidae; genus Punctoribates; species Punctoribates punctum. Next base: position 14,284 of record JAQGBD010000712.1, on the reverse strand, counting down.
CTGGAAGAGGGTTGCCTTCATTTGCCTCAATTCTTCCTATTTGTGATAACAAGGCTTCGGTTTTTGTTTATTTGTTTTGGATTTTTGTTTATTTAAAGATTTTTCATTCGTTTAAATTTTGAACAAATTATTGAAAATCGAGGAAATTTTGTCATATAAACCATTCGCTAATGTTTTCGGTTTTCTATACAAAATGTTAGTCAATACAAACAAAAGCAAAAGTGAAGACATAGCAGTCGTATACGGCGTCAGTAGAGTTACAATTACTCTAAACGTTTCAATATAAAAAATTTGAAACTAACAATACCTGGGTCTTTCTTATTGCACAAATCATTAGATTAAGTAACTCTTTTCTCATGAATGAATATGAGTGCGAGCATAAGCAAGGTCTATTAGAATATCGGTCTATATTTCACAAATTATCACTGGAATGGAAAGCATTGGCCATAAATATTGAGACTATTTGTCAACTGATTTACAAATTGATAATAGAGTTGAAGGAAGTGTTGAACGTATGGATTGTATTATGACTTGTATTATGACTCACGTGGAGATCAATTCGTGCGATTTGTTGCGCTTCAACCGGAATGGAAGTCACCGTAACATTTGATTCGTGACCGTTGGTAAAGGGGGTCACCACTAGTGATGTCGTTTGGGTGATATCACGCGAGACGTCCTGAAGTTGTTGCTTAATATAAGCAAATCAAATGTTCTTAATATGTTTCGCAAAATAACAGAATTTATATTTCGTTACGATAATTGGTGATTGAGCAAGATACAATTCGATAATTACCTGTTGAAATAACGCCAAGTGTTTTTCAATGTCTTCGGGGTCGGCCAAACTTCTAGTGGGAACGATGGGAGCACTGCTTTGGATGAGTTGCAAATCTGAAGTTGGGTCGACAGGACGGGCCACAATCAAGCGGACGTGAGCACCTGTCTGACGGAGGACTTGCGCCACTTGGTCTGAACCCATTCCTCTCATATTGATGTCATTTATTTGGAGGATATGGTCTCCACTTTGCAACCGATTGTCCTAAAAACCAATAAATCACATGAAATTGTATTACAGAAAGTGTTGTATTAAATAAAGAGTACCCTATCAGCGACACCACCGGGAAGTATAGTTTTGATGACAACACCAGTACTTCTGCCCCCAATGATGCCGAAGCCAAGACCGGTGCCATCATTGTCGAGCTCTATCGCTTCGATTTGTGCCCATTCAGTGTTGAGAACCATTTCGTTAGAGTCTTTAGAGCTGTCACTGACTCCTGAGGGCGACCTCTCAATCAGTAAAACATCAGATGCATCATTGCTTAATTGAACAGGGTCACATAGTTTTGGCGAATGACCACGAGCAATTACTAGTTCAACGATTCCATGTGCGCGCTGTAAGATATTTATGGCTTCTTCGTGCGATATATCACTAGAGAAAGGTTGGCCATCGATGGCTAGTATCTGATCCCCTTTTAAAAGTCTTCCATCCCTTCATTGAATAAATCAAAATAATCACTAATTTTATTGAATTATTATATAATAAAAGTTTAAATAATAGAAACTTAAGACTCAAACAAATTGTTTGAAGTCATTAGAGAACTAATTATTAATTATTAATGGATTTAATATAAAAACCATTTAATGATAACTCCAACGAATGGCTAAAAATATTGTATTTAATAAATGAAACAAAACTATTGAACACAAATTCACTCCAATAACAAACCAAAAAAATTCAAATTAATGCAAGGGAAGCATAATTTAAGCATCTTGCTTCTCTTATCCTAACCATAAATTTGATTTTGAAAAGTATGTCAAACTCTGGGAATATTTCTTTGATTATCGAATCATAATAATTGATAATAAAGAAAACTTAAAAATCAAACTTTTAAAATATCAAATTATACAAATGACAAAGATCATATTTAAAATATAGCTTTCATTTTTATGTGCTCTTTAAAAGTTTTTATTACTGTATTACTAATCTATCAGAATTTTAAAAATAATTAAGCAAAATAATGAAATAACTCCTATCAGAGAAGTGGTTATTAAATTAAGACATGCCCAAGCTCTTCGGCTCAGAGGGTATTAGAGGGGTTGTCCAAAGCTTTTTTTCAAAAAAAAAATTTCATGGGGTATATTCTGGAAGTTTGCCCTTTTTCTGTAATTTGCAGTAAAATTGCGTTTTAATGTGATTTAAACCCCAATTAAAGAAAATTCGAAGTAAATTAAGTCTCAATAAATATGATTCAAACTGAAAACAGCCTTTTTGGTTCCCCCCCCCCTCCCTAAGGTCCGAAACTCGCGATTTGACAACAAATAGGCAATCAGTTTGACACTACTCTATGACTATCTCTCCTAAGGTCTGAGACCTTCCAAATGTCTGATTTATATGAATTTCATTGATTTTTAAAGATTTGATGAAAAGGTGTGGAAAGGAATATATGTCAAAAAGAGGTCGAAATGCTTGAATAAAATGGCTTCAAAAAAGTCAAAATTATTATTTCCTATTAATCTGAAACACTTTACCTCCCAATCAATCAAATTAATGAATAGATTCGGACCAAAACTTTAAATTTAATCTTACATAAACTGATTTATCATGATACTATTATATACAAGAACATTTAAGTCGCAAATATATATCAGGCTAAATAATTATATTGATTGATTAAATCAATTAAACCTTGCTCAAATACAGGATTTAAAGGAGTATTAAAGATCAAACTTAAAACAATAATTTTTGTTAATAACTATCGAATAAATTCCAACAAATATATTGTTTATTAAAATCATGAAATTGAAGCCAAACACGAGAAAGGGTTGAACCCATTGATAGTAAGAAAGAGAAATTGTGAGAAGTCTTACCTAAAATGTATTAATTGAAGGACTACTGAATATTTTGTTAGTGTATCGGCACAGGTATTCACAGGTATTCACAATACAAGACAAAACAAATCTAATTAAATGACAACAAAGGGTTCAATTGATTTCCGTCATCTGATTATTATATTTGAGAAATACAACGAATTTTTTATCAAAAAAATTGAATTAAAATCTTTTGATAGTTTTAAAGGAAATGATTGAAAATATAATCCAAACATTTTTAATAAATATTTTGTCACTAAATCAATGAAACAATCGAATGAAATATTAGATTCTTGTGAAGAGATCCACACAAATGTTCAACACTTCAACACATTACGCAAGTCTCGACTCCAAACACATTTAGAGAAGGATTTGGAGGCGATTTACATCGAATGCCTGCACCGTTGGCTCCATTGCCTGAGTGGCCACCACTCCCACTAACATCGCAACAGAAATACATCAAATAAACATTGGATTCAATTTATGGTCTCTAATAACTAATAGCGGTTACGACGCGAATACCGCCACTAATTCCAAGACATTCACTCAGTATTGCATCCAATGCTTTGATTCACAAATTCGTATAAACACTGAATATTAGATGAAAACTAAAAGTTAAATAAACGGTTGACTTATGCGATACGACTGCGTCTCACTCTATCTTCACTATTGATTTTTGACTATAAATATTTCCCTAAAAAAGGTCACATTTCCTGATATTGTTTCAATAGTGAGAGACTTTCCCAAACGAAATCATAAAATCAAAGTTTTCACTAATATCTCACAAATTGAAAACAAATTCGATCATTACTTTTGACAATTTTAAACATTCCAACCATTAGTCAAAAATATTAATCATTTCTTATTAATTAAACAAATAATCAATATTTGCGATCAGTGATCACCTATTAATCAAATTACTTAATTATGGTATCACTAAAGACAATGAATACATAATAATGAAGTATTTAGAAAATGAGATGGGTCAAAATCAAACTTTTAAAATCAAGTTTAAAATTTTGAAACTATATGCAAAACTATGTGGAATATAATCAGCAAATTATAAGTGAAATAACTAATAAACTATTCAAATGTTTACTAATTCTTTTGGTACACTTTTAGTTCGCTCAGAGTATAATTTTTGAATGTGAGCAAGTTCACTTGATGTATATCCAGTGATCGCAAAGATACCCGACCTCAGGGGGGATACCTCCCATAAATTTTTCAGGGGGTAGCCTTCCGAGGCCTCGAGGAAAAAACACAAAGGGGAACCAGGGTAAGATTTATCCGGCCAGAATTCTGTTGAGCGGGGAGGGGGGGTCATCCGACCAAAAACAATAGGCTTTTCTAGGCTATACCCCCCCTTTGGCGATCACTGTGTATATCCTCTGCTTTGTATTTCGTGTTAACCACTCTTTAAAAAAAATAAATGAAAGGGAAGACGTTTTAATGATTTTCCTCATAAAGAGGAAGTATTACTAAATTGGGAACTAATCGATGCATAAACTTTACATTAAGTGTACTCTGAATTTGCCTCAATTTAGGGACAGAAAAGAGTATTTCTTGAGTTAAACCTGAAATCAATTTGAATTTATTTAAATAGAAGATATAATTGAGCCCTACTTTACTGATAACCTTTTCATTTTCAGATAATGAGACCATTTTTATCAGAGGTCAACCATTTTATTCGAGCCAAGACTGACCCTCTATAAGATATATCAGTTTCGGATAAATTAATAATTATATCAGAAATTATCGGTTCGCACGACATCCTAATTAAGTGGGAATCATAAACTGAGGGCGGTATTCAATGTATTCAAGGTGAAATTTCCAACGAGACAAAGGGCTAGAAAAGCGTTACTCTTTTGTCGCATTCAATTAATGCCACAAATATTTAATATCTTAAGTCAAGAGAATTGAAGCCACGCCTAAAATAATGGCATAAAATCAATAATTTGAGTCAAATGTTACTCAAATCATATTTTGATTGAGTCATAGATTCAAGAATTTTGATATGAATTTTAGAACTTGGATAAAATACTGAAAAGTAATAGAAAGAAGAATTTTGAGCAAGGTGGTTGAGTCAAACATAATTAGTTTATTGAACAAAATTCACAAATATTTTATTATCTAATTTGCAAACTATGTCTATAAATGAGTTAAGAGTGAAATTGAGATTATGTCAGATAATTAACTCAAATATAATTGGATTTCAAATAATTATTTGTTATGAGAAAACATTTTTTGTTCAGTCGTTTGTCAATAATATTTGAATTATATTTTCGTTTGAATTTCAGTGGTTTTGTTCATAATTTATACCAATTTTATGAAAATTTTTTAGAAAGGGATCAATTTGTCACAGACTCTGTGGGAAAGGCTTTTAAATTCAAATTTAATCAAATTATGTGAAGACAAGGGTTTTATGGCGTCTCTGAAGACTTGAAATATATGCAAATAAAAAGAAATTCGACTAAAAATTATTTGACATTAGATTATAAAAAATCGGCGAAACAGAGAGAAAGCCATAAAATTAGAATTCATATAAACTAATGAATTGAGTCAAACCTGGAAGCGATTCCATTGTGATGGATGTCCTGAATATAGATCCCGAGCTCATTCATCGGCTCATTTTTCATACCCACAACACTAAACCCAAGACTATGTCCGTCAGGTTTATAGAGTTGTATTGAATGGACGTTACGACCGGCAGCCGATTCGGACAATGACTTGAGTAAGCCTTCGGAATAGGTGTCGGCGCCGGCACTCGATAATGGATAAGCAGGATATGAAACTCTTCCCAACTGTTGGAAAATTCAACCAAATGGTGATTTTCTGGTTAAAGAATCGACGAGAAGATGACTCACCTGAGCAGATATATTCACGTAATCGGGTTCGGGTTGAGTCAAATTCGAATTATAGTTAATATTTTCAATTGGATTGGCGTTGGAAACGACGAGATCAGGCCTGCAATCAAATTCATAGCTCTGTTCGGGATCGGAACTCGGCTCATATGAGTCAGAATTCGTAGGAATCACGTGATTCGGTTCTGGCGGGACATTCAGCAGCAGTTGACCCGTGAGGGGAGAAATGTCAAAATCCACCGGAAGTATTGACGGGTGTCTTAACAACTGTTCCTTCAACTCATCGATTGATTCCTTTATTTCAATAAATTGATAACAAAATGGAAACATTGGCTAAAAAGTACCTGAATTGTGATAATACTGGAAAAGACCGGACACTGCAGTACTGTTAACAGTGTTTTCAGGTCTTCCTTAAGAGAGACCGCATTTGAAGAGTCCTTGTGTTTCAAATTGTGATCAATTCTTTCCAATAGATCTTTGATTTGTTTTATGTCTATTCAAATCAAAATAAAACAATTGATTAGAAAACTATAAAAATTGGATAATTTGAGGACATCTTCGTTAATACCTTTAGTTATCGTCATATTTGAAATAAACTGAATTTATGGCAAAATAAAGGATCCGATAAAATAAATGCAAAACTCATGCATTGATGGCAACAAATTCGAGACAATAAATCATTAAAACAATTATCGACTGATCGGTCCTTCTTTAAGACCTGTCAATTGGATTCAACATTAAATAAAAATAAGGAAATCACTGAAAATAATAATTAATTCAATAGAAGGGTTGAAAAATAAAAATTTAACAAATGTTGAAAATTTCACAAAAGTTTTTACATATTATGAAAAAATGAATTTAAAAAAAAATTGGAAATAATTTATATTTTACTCACCTTTGAGTTCAGTCATTGTTTTGGATGAAAATCATTTGATAACAAAATTTAAAGTTTTATGAATTAATGGCAACAAATCAAAAGTTTAAGACTATATTTACATAAATAATGAAACAAAAAATTAAAATTATTATTAAATATATTAAAATTAAAAGAAATTAAATGTAATAATAATTGAATAAAAATAGTGAGCGAAACAGCGATGAAAAACAGTGAAAGTCTCTCTCAAAACATCTCAACATATCTTTCCAGAGATGGCTCTCATCTCACAAATACCTGAATATCCTTTTGGGCACAGAATCACATCTTTCTCACAATCTTTCAAATTTCATCAAAATTAATTTGAATCAAATATATTCTTATAATTCTAAGGGCTAACAAATTAGCATGTTCATGTTAACTCAACAATTTCCGGTTTCTAATCACAATCTTTCATTTCCAAAAACTTTACTAAATATTAAATATAACAAACTCTTGCGGTAAGCTTTGGAGACTTCCTGAAAAATGGTCAACAAAATTTTGGCTGGCCAAATACTAGCTTTATACCAGGCTTACCCAAGGGGGGTATTGCCAGGAATACCCCCCTAAAATTTTGTCGGCATTGCCGACAAAATGGCCGCCGGAGGCGAAAAATTGGGGTTTTAGGTGTAAAGTTACTCCGACCTATACCCCCCCCTGAAAAATATTTTTGAAAAAAGCTTAGGGCACCCTCTGAGCCGAAGAGCTTGGGCATGTTTGCTTTATACCTAATTGGGGAATCGAGGGAAGCCGTTAAGATGTTAGCTTAGCTTAGCTTGGTCATTTCTGGTCTCATAAATAAATGTAATCATAGAGTAAGTCAATAGAAGGCAATGAGACTCGCCTTCTATTAGAAGAGAAAATCATTTATATTAATGAAAATATAAAACAAATTAATGTCAGAAAATATATTTGAAATAAATTGAGTTTTGTTACAAACTTCGATCAATACTTCTAAACAATGTTTAAAACAATTATAAAATCTTTTTCGATAACAAACAAAAATATTTTGGAAATGTTTGATAATATCAGAGATTTTCTTTGAAGTTCCAAATCAGATGCGATTCTTCGAAGTTAAGAGTTTTTCCATTTTTAATACTTTTTGAGTTTGAGATTAATTGAGATTCCCTTTGAATTGAGGCCAAAGTGGCGTAAGGGTCCACCGGTGGCGGCATTTCGCTCTAAATTCACAAATATTTGATTTCGTTAATTATTGATAAGAAAACAATTGAAATCTGTGGCGATACAGAGCTGAGAGCCACAGCCGACAGCGCACTCACCCATAATTTCTTTAATGATTTATTTGGAAAAAGCATTTAATTAGTGGTAATTTCAAATCATGCGATTGAAAGAAACGTTTTTATTATCGGTTAGTTTTAGGCATTGTTTTGAGATAATAAAACATTAAATCATAGAATTTGAGAATACATTCAGTGATTGTTTGTCTAAATTCAAACTCATATATAAATTGCATAGAATTAAGAGAGAAAGTGATTCAATACAAAGGATTTGGATTTCTTTTCAAATTTTCTCAAATCATGTTTTTTAATACAATTTTTGACTAAACATTAAATTGATTTTCAAATCAGTTTTGCTTTAATTGAATTTAAATCAAATTAAAGCTCAGGTAAGGAATGGTTTATGCATCAAATGGAGACAAATTAAAAGACCAGGTTATAAATCTATTATTCCAAAGATTCAATCGAATGTTTTAAACAAATGAAAAATAAATTTAATTTAAATTATAAATTAGTCTTTTGCTGATCAAAAAAGGGAGGGGAACTCATATTTTGAGCCCTACTTTGAGGCGATAACATTTCTAATGCATTTTTTTTTAACTTTTAATTCTTTATTAATAAAGAATTAGATTTTAAAATAAATAAAATGAAAATACAAAAAAAGCTTAAATTTCTCAAATTTTTCAAAAAATGAAAGAAAATCTGTTGAAAGAAAATAAATGGATTAACAAATGGTAAAAGTGCTGTAATGGTGTAAAAGATGGTAAAACTAAGTGATCAGGGATTTAGTTATCGATTAGAGCCCAGTTAAACAATAAACGGGCGAAAAAAGAGTTTATCCGATACTTCAATACTTTAATAATTTATATTTTTAACGACTATTTAATTAATTTGTGAATAAATACAATCGATGTTATGTTTTATACACCAAATTCTGAAATCAAACAAACTTTTTGTTTATATATTTATAAAACTTTACATTATTTTGTAATTCAAACATAAAAAACGATTTCCAGACAAAAACTGAATAAAGATATGAATAGTTATATCCATTAGAGATATACTAACTTTCAAACAGTTTATTCAAAATTCTTGATCTGAAAGACTTTTAATTACTCAAAACAGTATTTATCTTATATTTTGCGAAGAAATTCACTTAAAATACATGTTTTTTACAAAAATTAATTTATTGTGAACTTTATTGTTAACGAATGTATTGACTTTGACTTTAAATGAGTAAATCTTATGATTAAATTGAATTCTAAACAAAATTAACAAATAATTTGATTTGTTTTGTGGTCATTGAGGAGAATAATTTGAAGTTTAGTTAAAGTAATAGCTTTTAGATCAAGAATTTTAATAAACGAGAATATTCTGGATTATCCTCTGATTGAGAATCAGAAAAAAAAGAAAAGATATGGAATGGAATGCCTCTAATCTTCAAGGATTGACATTTCACGGGTTGAGACACCACTCATCAGTTCAAACAAATTCTGATTTTTTCTGCAAAACTTTGATGGGAATAAATTAAATATGATGAAGGAAAATAGGAAAAACGAGCTTGATTATTTCTTAACGCTTTGAAGGCTAGACTAAGCTGAGTTTGGAGAAACTGTTTATCAATTTTCCACTCGAAAAACTCATAGGGTTTTGGCATTTACTGACTTCAGAGGTTTTCTGTGCTCTCCTATCGAACTCATTTGAAGCGAAATAATATCAATATATTAGAAAAGCTTTTCTAATGATTCTCAAAAGGATTTGGAAAATTCGAACACAATTTAATGTTTTGAGGGATTGAGGAACAGAATTAGCCCTTTCGAGGCAATACATTCCCTAAATTCAAAAAAGCGTTAACTTTTTAAATTATACGCAAATCGAAAGGTGCGATAAAATGTGTTTTTTTTAAATAAAAGTGCCACATTTAAGCCCCTCTAAAATGATCTTGGTTATGCCTTTTGAGAAGATTAAGCAAATATTATTCAACGATTGAACGGTTGGTTTGCAATTGAATAGCAATAAAATAAAACGGCATTTAATGGATTCATAATTAGAGTGTCGACTGAATGAAGGAATTGTATTGAAAGATAAACATTGAGAGTAAGACACAACTGGGCCTCAAATGCTTTCAAATTGATTTCAGTCTCTAAAAGAAGTTGAGTTTAATTATAGCTTTGAATCGATAGTTGTTTTCCTATAAATAAAGTGAAACTGAAAGCAGAATATGTTTGGTATAAATCTAATAATGGATAACAAGGCGTAAAATGTTTTAATCCTAACCGCTATCTAACGACTAGTTTTAAACACATAATCAAAAATCGATCGATAATTACAATTAAGTTGTTTCGAGTCATAAGAAAAGGCAAACATTTGCTTAAATCAGAGTTAATTAGAAATTAAATAAATGAGAGTTTAATTGATTAATGATTTTAAGCTATTATTGAGAGGTAGAGAAATGTCTGCCCGACTCATACCTCATCAAAGTTCGCAAAATTAGCGAAATTTCCTGAAGTAGAAGAAGAGCCGAACGGATCTTTATTATCATTGAAATCATCAAAAGTGGTCTGATTTGAGCCGAACGGGTCGTTCTTAAATGCATCGCCAGAACTTGGATGGCTTGGCGGAGCCGGTGCCGCACGAAGAGGTGTTTTGCTCGTCGAATGCTTGGGTGGAGCAGGTCTTGGGGGCGGGGCTTTGCTTTTCTTTGGCGGAAGTGCTGGGGTTGGACTCTCTGACCTATTGGGTTGACTAACAGCTTGTGAGGTGAACGGATCTGATCCAAAGGGGTCCGGCTATTGATGAAAATTAGTTAATACAAGGATTCCATTGAATTATAGTTTAAATGAAAGACAATAAACAAATATTAATTAATAAAAACAATAATTACTGCCTTAAAGCAAAAGTGGGACCGACTGTGGGTCACCGACACCAATGTTGGAGTGAATATAAAGACTTACTTTTGTAGAAGCGGTGAAAGAGCCGGTTCCAAACGGATCAAAAGGTTCTTTCGCTGTTTCTTCTGAACTAAAATTGGCGAAACCGGTGGATGCAAACGGATCGTTGTCTGTGTCTTTGAAAGGATCCTCTGTTGAAGCGTTAAACCATTTGATGATAACAAATATGAAAACAAATCAATGCTAACCTTTGAAGGGGTCTTCGTCTGCAAAGGGATCAGTTGTAAAGTCAGAGATATCCTTAACATCGCCTGGATTTTGGCCGAACGGCTCGCTTTCAAACGCTTTAAAGCCGTTATGATTGGCACCGCTTTGAACTTCAATAATGGGAGGGGTTATAGTTCGCGGTATTAGATTAGATATTCTAATTAAGTCCTGAGTGGAAAGGGCTGAATCAAAATCATTGATGGCGTCACTAACTAAACGTTCGTATTCTTCTAATTCAATGATTTTGGTTTTGATTTGACTGATCTCCAGTTGAGTGTCGCCCGCATTCTTTGACGCCGTTTCCGTTTCCTTGCGATACAGTTCTAATTGAGACTCAAGTTTTGATTCTTCGGATTTAAGGTCTTCCAGTTCTTTCCGTTTGGCCGACAATTCTTTTTCTTGAGACTCGACTCTTGTCTGTTGTTCTGTCAGCTGTTGACTCAAGTTATCGACCTTTTAGTCGAAGAAAACCATTAGTTAAGCAAAAACCAAAAGAACTCATTTTGTTATAATTGCATCGATTGGTAAATGGCTTGTGATATGAGCCAATGAGCAATGACCATGCTCAATTGCTCTCAATGGTCTTTGACAAACCACTCAAGTCATTAAATATCTGTTATATACAAGAATTTGTGTTTCGATGCAATCATAAAATGGGTTTCGACAAAGATTAGTGAATTTGTGACAAAAATTAGTGAGAAATCACCTGAAGAGTTGTTTCCTTTAAAGTGTGATTAATATCATGCAAACTTTTCTCTAATAGTGTTTTCTTTTTCCCAAATTAAATAAAAGCAAAATTCATGCGAAATAAACGAAACAAAAAGACGGAAAAATCAAATTAATTAAAGCAAATGTGTTTTCGTGTGACTGTTGTAAGAGAGATGGTATACCTGTGCCGCCAAATCATCCAATCGTTTTCTGGCCTCAGATTTTTGAGAATCCAATTGTTTAAGCATTTGATGTAAAGTTTCGATTTCGTTCTGAAGACCTTTTATTTCGCTTTCTTTGAGTTTGACGTTCGCTTCCTCTGAATTCAACTCCGACTCGATTCTCATTTTCTCACTGAAAATATATTTTTGTTAACAATCAAAACGTTTTAATAGTTTAATACTTTTGAAGTTCTCGAAGTTCTTCGGATAAGTCATCCAATTCCTTATTGCCCGTCGACTGGAGGAGAGAGACATTTGATTTCTCGTTTGTATTCGATAATTGAGTATTTGGTTCCTAATAATCAAAAATCTCTGAAAACTCTAAACAATTATTGCGAATGATTTGTATTACTGTTTGTAAGGCATTAATGTTATCGATTCCGAGAGAAGGCTTTGGTCGAAGAGTTGGCGGAACCATTTCGGGGCTCAGACTCATTGGTAATTCTAAACCCATTTGTTTCTGTTTAATCAAATACATGACGAGAGCGAACTGTTCCGAATTCAATCTTCCGTTCTCTTTGATATCACATAAACTCCTAATTTCACAGAAAGGTTAGAAAATTAATTAAAAGAAGAAATCGGTACCAAATATGAGCTAGGACAAGCTGAGGAAGACCGCTTTGAACTAAAGTATTTTTGACATCAGAACCCGTAACAAATCCATCGAAATCTTTGTCGAGTGTCTGAAAGAGTTCGTCGTATTTGGCTTTGTCTGAAGCGCTCACAACCCAAGTCATTAGAGGAGTTTTACTGTATGTCTGATCCAAACAACCAATTAATCTATAATTTCAATGATTTACAATTTTCTTACATTTTTCAAATTGATTTCGGAATTAGAACTCAGTGTCGGCGATATTAGTTGATTGGACAGAGAGGCTGTGCTCTCAAATGCGGGCACTTCACCCGAATTTTTTCGTTTTAAATTCAAGAGTTCTATCGGCAGTACTGAAGGCATCGGAACGCCTGCCGTCGCCTTTCCTATCAAATGCAATGCCTTTTGAAGGAAAAAAATTTAAAATATTTTGAATTTAATAAAAACTGAATACCAATAAAAATAATAATAATAAAGGAATTCATCGAAATATTAAATATTTTTGCAAACTCTGGCAAAACTCAAATTTAAAAAAAAACAATAAAAGGATTTCTTAATATTTGACAGAATATAGAAATCTATAAGAAAAGTAAAATTCAAACAACAATTGCAATAAATTGCGTCAAAACGTATTTCCGGGAATTTATTGAAAAATCATTTTTTGGGACCGTTTTAAAGGAAATCAAATGAATGTAAATAATAATTATTGTCATTTGTTTTCATTGCGAAGAAATGGAAGCAAACAATTGTTGACTTACAAGTGAGAACTCCGGGAGGTCGAGGAACCCGTCCTGATCGGTGTCACTCAAGTCCCATATTTTAGTCAACACATCGACCGGTAGTTTTGAGTTAATCATAATAGGCTTTACTTTATTTCCGGCCAGTTTTCCTTCCGAAGGACTTAAACTATTGAACAAATCTTTATATTTTTGGCGATCACTTTGACTAATAGACCAATCGATAGGTTCGCCCTTCAATTAAGTATATTTGCGGTCAATTTTCAGTAATAATCTATTAATTAGAAAAATACCATTTTAGGCGGCGGGACGTTTAGTGTCAACTCTGAAACTGTTGGTTGTCTTCCATTTTGTACTAAAGCTATGAGTTTTAGTGCGACAAAAAGCGATCGCTTATCCAGAAATCCCTTACAATTCGGATCACTTAAGTCCCAAATCTATACAAAAAATAACATAAATTTCTTTCAAACAAATGATTCCGAATATATTCAAAAGAAATGTTTATAAAATTAAAGTTACAAAAGGATCGAAATTTTGGTTAATCTCTAATTTATTCCCTAAAAGACATCCTTTTCTCAAATCATAAAAAGTCTGATTCAATGGATAATCGATTAGTTTTATAGAAGGAAATGAAATAAAATAACAAAATTAGTGATACTTTTTAACGACTTATTCTTCAAATGGAGTCAATTCTGAATTACGTTATAATTTATAAATTAATTGAATTCTCAAATGTTTCCCTCGATTATTGACTTCTATTGAATAAGTCATAAAAAGGGGAAAATATATATAAATAAATAAAAGGCATAACTATTTGGTTGTCGTTTAAATTGAAAAACAATTTCTTTAATAAATTGAAACAAAAATCAAATGAAATGGATTTGTGAGACCTTTCCGAGAGTTGATTGACTGAGTCCTGATTTCTTGAGGAAATTTGCGGCTTCGATAGCATTTATATAATTGGTAGCCGTCGGGTCCACCTATTAGTACA
>JAQGBD010000711.1:0-24682 GCA_034698165.1 Punctoribates punctum | reverse complement strand
ATTAAAACATTTTATATTCAGTGAAACTAAACATCAGATTTGAATTCACTTTTAATGGAATTTTTTCTCACTTTCTTTACAGTAATTTATTCGGAATGAATGCAATGAATGGCTGCAAAGCAAAGGAGTTGTTTCGAGAAGAGGTTTGTGGGCCACCGGAGCGACGGAGCGATGCCATAAAAAGAGGCCAACTCTTAGATAATCAGTGAAAGTGTTTGGCATTGAAGTTGTCTTATGGCTCGAGTTATGTTCGACTCCTATTCAGGCTCAACATCTTTATATAAGTCACCGTTTTTTGCATTTTTCGCTTAAATCAGTTGTTAATACCCAAGGCCTTACCTCCAGGGGTGTCATAGGAGGGGTAATCCCACAACTTATCGATACAAACGCCTCAAACTTTATAAACAATGATTTTTGACATTATTTTTGAATTAGTTCTCAACTCTCGAAAGGCTTTTAATTTGTTTTCAAAGCCTCGGTTTCGGAAAAGAGACGAAGACATCAATCATCGGATCGAAGAAGAGATACGATTATGCGGTCATTCATGTGATCAAAGAAAGGGAAAGCATTTGAAAGAAGAATTCAATTTCAATGACGATCTCATTATATGATTGAATCCCAACAATAGTTTATATAATAGTTTGAAAATAGTATTGACATCAAAATGAATAACTCGTTATTCAGTCGACAAACGAACAATTAGTCGACTAATTTCTCATTTATTTTTCTCCTAGATTCACAAACAAGACTCGGAGACCAGTTTTATGTGTTGTTATACCTGTTGTGCAATTATTGTCTCACTTGTAGTTCAAGACTTTTGACAGATTGTATTTTTTCCACTTTTTCAGAAGGGATTTAGTATTCAAGAGGAGAGAGTGACTCAAAAAAAAAGGAAAATTCGTATTTGAAACGAGATTTTTAATAACCATAATAATAATGATATCTTCGGAACAATTCTTTACAAATATAATGATTAAGAATAAGATTTTTCTTTAGATTTATAACATTTATTGACAATTCGTTTGAACCGTAATTATTAAAATCAATTAGCATTTGATTAAAGCACCGAAAAATCGAGTCATTTATTCAAATGAATTAAAAATTATTTTGGTTTTCATGAATAGACAGAAAGAGACCCTTAAATGTATTTTCATATATATTTCAAATTTCAATATAATTCATATAAAAACATTTCTTCCGATGAGTTTTCAGATAAAAAACACCAGATTTTGATTTACAGAGAAATTAACGTCAAATCAATGTATTGTAGAAAAAAGTAAACATTTTGTTTGATAACAGAAGAGCACCGAAAAGCACTTTTTTGTCTCATTTAATGACTAAAACTGTGAATTAAATCAGAAACAAGTATTTCAAACATTGATTGAAAAAATGTATTAAAAACTCTTAAAATATTGTTTCGAATAAATTTTCAAATCATTTCCGATGATATGTAAAAATTTAATAATAAATTTCAATTTCAACAGCCATTCATCACATTTCGGTTAATATAATTAGTCTTTAGGTGTTTAGCACTAAATGCCAACCAATATAACCAATAAATCACTTTTAAATAATAACAAATCAATTGATGAATTTTATCGTAAAAATACAACTATTTATCAGACAATATATCTGCGGTTTTCAGGCGATTCCATAACAATTAAATACATTATATATTAGGCGACAAAAATATTTAGAGCCAAACAAATCATTTATAAAAGATATACCGAACCAGAGTTGGGGACAACTATTATATAATCGAAAGTACCGTCAATTGGCATAACATTAAAATAATTATGAATTCAATTAAATGTTTGATTGTATGACAAATATGTTATTCAATTAATTAAGTCATAATTTAATGGTTTACTCACTTTACAAGTCTTTAAAAATCATCTGTTGCTGGAGACGCCATTGGAGACAACGGCGCTCCAACTCATAAATTCACAGTTTATGCGGTTTATGGTTAACAACCAAAACATTTAGTCAAACAAAATCAATAACTCGATTGTGAGCACAAATAATGAGGAGAAAAGCCTCAAATATTTTAGAGTTGAAAATATTTAGGCACTGGTTATGTGTGTGTCTTGTCTTATAAATTATTTCAGGCTCTCATCGGAGTCAAAGTCAAGAGAAGGCTATTCAGACTCCGATTAGTTATCAATTATTCAATTATATTAAACAACAGTTTTGTTTCTTTTGTGATTGTTTTCGAACAGTATTTAAAATATATGAATATATACTAAACTATATTTATGTATATATATATTGATCACTGATTCTGAGGTCTGAGTCAACTGAAGTCAGTTTATGTCAAATGTGGCCCTAATTGTCGTCAATATATGACATATAAATATATATATATATTAGAAATGAAAGTGAAATCAAATGATTGAAACAAACTTAAGACGAAATTTAAACAAAACATAGATTTAAACCAATGGTTACATCGATGAGCCGTAAGGAGTGCTCGAATGGCCGTCCATTTGGAGTCCTTTGGCTATCTCTGTGTCAACACTTTCGGGCGGAACCCCGACGTTCGTCAACAAAGACTTGAGGACATTGAGCTCTTTGGAAAGCATATCGACTTTTTTTCTGAGGGAGTCGTTCTCTCGCGCCAACTCCGACACCTTCTTCTCGGTCTCTCTACTCCTGATTTTTGCCTTTTCCCGACTCTTGCGAACCGCGATATTATTCCTTTCCCTTCGCTTTTTGTACTCATCGGAGGCCTTATCCACACTTTTCTTACTATTTTTGTGTCCCTTATGTCCGGACCGGATGTTAGAGCCGAAGTGTACGAGAGATAGAGGGCTCTGATCGTTGCTGTCGGTCATACCGTTTCTCTGCTGATTGTCGTAATGTCCAGAATAGCTGCCACCAGAATAGCCGGAGTTCTGACTACAACTGCTGGAGAAGTCTGCGTCCGGATCGATGGGTTCCTGTTTGACCGACGAGTTGGCGTCGAGTCCGTACCTCTCATTCCCGATATTCGACTGCTGGGGCATTGAATACGGGTCTGAATGGTGTGAGTGTGAGGTCGGGCCCGAGGACTGGCCGTAATTGTTTGTACTGTTGTTATGATCGGCCACTTCTGAGCGCTGTTGTTGTTGTTGTCTCTGGTGTTGGTTCTGATGTCCAGAAGGGGTACGACTTTGTTGTGACTGTTGTTTGTCGTTAAGAAGTGCTGAGAATATGGAGACCGAGTCGTCTAATGATGTGTTTGTATTTGAATTGATTTCGTTAGTAATGAACTGTTGGATCGACATGTGATCGAAGGTCAGTTCGGGTGCCGTCAGATCCGCGACCGACAGCTCTACTGATTGGCGACTGTTTTGCGCGAAGTGTTGGGGCGAAGAACACTTGTTATGGGACTTCAATGGCGTCGACTGTTCATAGAATTGCGAATCCATTGCCATCGAAACCGGACTGCATATCAACGGCCACTCATTATCCAGTTCTATACCAGAGGAATATCGCTGTCCTTTGAAGTTAGCCGTCTTGAGGCTCATAGAGGCTAATGGGTCCAAACCGAAGGAATGGACTCACTCTCAGCGCCGTATCTTTTATAAAGTAATCAGAGAAGTGATAGTTAGCCGAAGAGGAGACTTGAAGACTGTCTTCGGAGTTGTCTTCGGAGTGCGTAACAAACGATTGCTTATATCGTATGCAATGCTATACTCAGCGATGGTTTCTCTGAACAGACTTTAAAGCACTCAATCGTATGAAAGACAAACACTTTTGATGCAAATCAATGACAATTGACTTGACTTTTGACTCGAAATAAACTTAAACTTAAATATAGTTTACAATAGTTTTGAATATTTCAACGAAACGACTATTTTATGAGTTTTTATAATCAAATAATTTTAGAGAATTTCTGTTAATATCTGTATTTAAATGTTGATTGAGTTGTAATAAAATGAAAACTCAGTTACGAGACATAAAAGCGAACTCACAGTAAGTCGAGACTAAATCGAGGTCACAACAGCACAGCCTAATAGCAGAGCACAGCACAGCCTAACAGCTCAGCCTATCCCCGGCCTATCGCGAGCTGACGACACACATACATACGTCCTAAAGGTATCCCTCCGCCGATTACACCAAACCCACTGAACAGTGAATTTCAGTCAATACCAGTGACCATCACTTTATACCACTCGATAGGACCACTTTTTTATTCGTAAACATTTTATAAAATGTATTCCCCGATCATTTCAACTCTAAATTACTTCTTCTCTAACTCTGTTTGCCGCCAATTGAGGCAAATAATGGCAAAAATGGAGAAATAATTGTTACGTCGGACAGGAATTAGTGCCAACACGTCATCACTGCAATACCTTTTGAGAGCCCCTGAAGAGCGCATTCATTGCCGATACCCCTTCTCTGACGTAATCTAGTGGTGAACACTATCTCTAATCCCTTTCTTAAAGAGTCTGAGCTTTAATTTTAGGCAATTCGACGATTTTCATGAACTAAATTATAGTCATTTAATTTGCAACGAATGACAAAAACATATTTTTATACATATTTTCAAGTATTGGGTCTTTAAATGTCTCTCAAGTCTCACATTTCTCGCAATACCTGTGTATTAAAAATCAATTTTTTCAGGTTTTCCAATAAAAGAAATATTAAAAGTTGCTCTCTCATTTGTTTCTCACAGCTATTAAAATAAGAAAAATGCTTTGAATAAATCAATTTTATTTCAACATATTCAGAATGACCATGCTCGCCATATGTTATCAGTATGGTATATTTATCAATTACTTTAACATGAATTGAATAATTAAATATATTTTGCCAAGAATATTTATTTTTACATTAATATTTGATAAACAAACTCTAAGCCTGATATTTAGAGATGAATTGATGTATTAATTAGTATTTTATAAAGATTTAAAGTCATTTTCGCTTAAAAATAACTATAAGTTTTCATCCACGTAATTAACATTGGAAGTAATCTGGGAAGGAAGGCTCGCACCCTGTGCTCATTCTTAGTGTCGATCTGCGATGTGCTGCACATATCCCGAAACAACGAGTGATTTCTGGATCTCAATGACTTTTACAGTGCTATATATTCTATACATTCTATACAGTGCTATATATTCTCCACTTTTATACGGTATATATGAATGATTGAAACAGACATAGAATTCGTTTTTTTACTTTCGTTAATCGATTGCCGCAAAAAATTCTTTACCTGAAGTTAACAATTGATTTGTTGTTTACAAAAACCGAAAAACAGCTTAAAAGAAAGTTGAACCTGTCTGGAACCAAAATTAGCATGCACAACTTATATAATAAACAGACACTTAATCTCATTTGAATAGTTATTAGAATAATTTCCAGACAATGAAATTACAGATTAATATCTGATTTTTGTTTTTTCTCTTCTTTACATTAATTCGGATACTTTTGTGAGTCTTCAAAGTATTTTCTCAAATATATTCTTGGAAACTTTCGTATACAGAATAACAAGTTTAGGGTTGTTTTGTTCACTAAAATACTTGAGTTTGTAAATAATATGTTTATTTTTTGGTTTCGTCAAAACCCGAAATAGGTTTTGGAGAAAATACTTTTAAAAAGTGCAAAACATAAGTGTATTAAATGAAAAGAACAAAAATTCTTTATACAGAAGTCGTATAATTAAAGAGAAGACGTCAACTGATAACCGGTTCGAAAAGAAAGCATAAAACCTGAATTAGGTAATGGTGGTGATGGTGGTGGTGGTGGTGGCTCTGCTGGTGGCAGTTGTCTCATTGCCCGTCAGCCCTTTCCTCGGCCCAATATTACACGTTTTGACGGCAATGGATTGAATCTATTGCACAATCCGTACGCAAGTCTTCCTCAATAAAGGGCTGTATAGAGAGTGAAATACTCTCCAAAACTAGCCTTGAAATGGAAGGACTGTTCTCTCAGTTATTTATTTACAGAAAACACTTTTTAATGCAATGAAAGCAAAATCAATACATTTATTGGCCTTTTATTCGGACTCATGTTTTGTTTTGTGCAGATTTTCTCACAAAATTATTTATTTATTTGAGATTCAAATTAAGAGTAAAGCCATCCCATTGTACTCGATATATAAGAATGAGAAGTTCAAAATTCTTCACCAATCAACAATAACAAGGTGTTTTCAATTTTCAATCCGAGTTGTTTTGATTTATGTGAGGGGTTGGCAATGGGTGAACACTCGAGGCTAAGAAAAACAAACTGATGTTTGATATGTTTTCAAACTCTTTCAAAAAAAATAAAATTGTTTTGAATTTAACTTTGAATGAAAGTCTTATCGGATGTTTGTTGCGAATGAATTATATAATGAGGCACTAAAAGACTAAAAGACTCTTGCCAAAAACAAACTTAAGTACCTTTTCTGAGAATTCCCCTGAACTTAATATTTTCCAAATAGTCTCAAATGTATTTAGGAATAAAAGTCACGAAAAGTAGATTTAATATATAAATAATTTATAGTCAAATATGAAGCAATTATTTCAATCAAATAAATATCTATAGATTGGATGAAAACAATTTTGTCGAAATTCATTCCAAATTTGTTTAAAATATTTTTAAAAAATTATTTATTTTTCATATCTATCATTGTTTTCATCTGAATTTCTCCCAAATATGTAAAACAATTTTATAAATTAAATTAAGTCAAACTGTTCTATGCATTTGGGTTTACTATCGTATGATATATTAAATTATCTAGGCAAAGGCAAACAGATTAAGACCTTCACATTAAACGAAATTCTCATCACTTTTGAAAGTAAAGTCTGAAAAATATTTACAAATTGAGGATAAAATCGATCGATAAAAAAACTTTTTTGGGGTTTGAAACTACAAAATATATATTGATTTTTACTTGATAATGTAGTATGACCTAGTAAATATTGATTGACAATCTTTGAAAATGCTTTCAAAAATTGAAATCATTCTTTGTCTCCATCGCTAAAAGAGGTATAAAATCTGTCTCTCAATCGGAACATATTTTTAGCCCTTCCAGCAAAAGGAGATAAAAATTGTTTTCACTTGTTAATTAATTTTCTTTTCGCAAATCCTTTAATAAAATTGTTTTCGCAACGAATGAGAAGGTTTTTGAAGGTATTTATGCCTTCACTTCGATTAGCTTTTAATGAATTTTAAGTCAAAATCAATGAAAATAAATGATATTTTTCGTAACATTAGATATGTTTACTATACGTATATATAGTATTATATTTTTTTATATTTTTTGAAAACATTCAAATTAATTATTAAAAATACAATACAAAGGCTTTTAGTTGAAAAATAATTATTTATTAAATAAATTCTATTAAAATGACTAAGAGCTTGAATTACTGGTAACTCGATAAGCTAGATGAATTTATCTAGATCCAAAATGAGTGTTGAATATTAAACTATAAATTATTCAAATGAATACTTTTTGATTTGAATCCAACTTTAAGGTTGAGATCAAATTAAGGCTAAAAATCATAACATTATTATTACTTAAATGATTTTTGGCTCAAAATGTCTCTGAATGTGACCTTAATTAGTCTTAACTACGATTTAATGAAACAACAAGAACAAGATTTTGGAGATTTATTGATAATTTGATGCCAGCAATAAATAGTCGGACAAAAGTTTCAATTTTTAAATTATTTATTTATTTGGTTGGGTTTTCTACTATTTATTGCTGGATATCATATTCACTCTTCTCATATATTTCTTGTGATTCACTCCAATCTGAAGGCACTTTAGATAAAAGAATTTTTTTTCCCAAGTTTTGGTTGAGGGTTACTTCTTGGTCATTTCGTGGACACTTTGTTGTCAACTGAATCTTCCATTTACTAGACATCTGTTTTCAATTGAGTTTTTAGCCAAAGTCAAGAACGACATGAATTGTCTTAAATCTCATTTAATTAATTGAAATGTTTGTGTTTTACTAATTTTATTAATTAATTAAAATATGTTATTGTGAATCAATTACTAGAATTATTCTCTATTCGTAATGATTAACAATTGAGTTATTTTCGATAGAATTGCAAATTATATGATTACAATATTATCCAGCAGATATTTTCGATTTATAGACGTTTTTCAAGTTTATTCTCTTGTTTTTAACCTAACATTAAATCCAAAATAATTAATATAAAACTCGAGAACTATTTTTGTGTAGACCTTTCCTCAAATCACACGAAAACGTTTCTTTAAAATTTAAATTAATCATCAAAATGAAAAACATGTGATATATATGATTATTAAGAGAAATTTTTTGAGGAAAAGGCTTTCAAATCATTAATAAAACATAATTTTACTTTAATTATATTCTAAGAATCAGTTTCTCTTTGTTTTCCCCGAAATAATCCATAAAACGGAAAGTGAAAAATGCTTTTAAAAAAATTTTAAAAAACTTATAGTACTATAAACTACATAAGGCCTACAAAATGACCTAAAATTGTAGTCTATTTTTACATTTCTCTGATTCCTAAAGAATGAAATTCTGTTTTCAACTCAACTGATGTTTAGGTATGAATTCTGGTTATAAATAATTTCGAAAAAATAGAAAATAATTCAAACCGGAGATCATTAATAATGGAAACAACTATTTCTGTGATCTCTGAAACTTGGATTCTTTGTGGAAAAATTTAAAGCAATTAAAAAACATTTCTTTAATAAATGATTTGAAATATTCCGAAACAAATAAAATCCATGGCCTTTCATAGGCCAAGTTTAAGAGAAAATGAGAAATAAATCGATATTTTAGAAAGAATAATAAGCTAGACAAAATAGGGAAAACATCATTCTTTTGATGAAAACAAGTGCTTATATAAAGAAAGAGAATAATCTGAGTCTCGAGTGAATTGCAGTGACTTTTTCCCAAAAACAAGAATATTCTTAAGAACGAAAGGTTTCAGAAATTCAAGAATTTGTTTACTGTTTGCCTCAATTATGGCTTCAATAAAGTATGCGTCGATTCGGGAGAACTCATCTCATCTCGTATTCTATTAATCGATTTTTATCCAAAAAGCTTTTTATACAAAAGACAGACTCTATTCTGTTTATTCAATATTGAATGACTAATAAAGAATTGATGACCAAAGACAGGTGCAAACCAGTGAGGCTTTGTTCACAATTACATTTATATCCCTAACCGAGTGAATTGAATCAGTTGTAAAAATCAATTGACTAATAATTAACCATTCATTCAATTGTTTACTTGATTTCCGAAAACAATCACATTTTTGGATTGATTTGACATTAATTTGAAAAATTCTTATATTTAAGAATAAGAAATACCAATAATCAAAATAAAAACATTTTTTAATAATATGAAAATAGAAAAAATGGTGTTTTATTAATTAGATTTTATCGAAACAAGAAAGAAAACCAACAAAAAGTGGTTTGAGCTTGTCCATATGTCAGTATGAGCTACGCAATAGAATTGCTAGAACCATTAACCATTTTTACCATAACATATAACAATAAATGTATTAATTATTATCATGATGATTTTTCTTCTTGTAATGAGTTGAATATAAAATTACTTGTTTTCTGTCAATTCATTTGTAATAATGGATATTAAGTAAATGGACAGAGATTTGCATTTTCTATAAAAAATGAATTACTATTTCTCATAATTATTATTCGTTTAAAGTTATTCCGAATTTATTCGATTTAATATAAGAATCGGTTTTAAAATCTTTTGTATTGAATTAGATTGTTGTGGGACTGGCATAGGGAGAGTCAAAGGGGGCCTCAATAAGAATAATGCACAGCAAGAATATGGACAAGGAAAGCCAGCCCTTTTGGTAATATCTTCATTTAAGATTAAAGTATATCCTCTGCTTTATTATCATAATTTGATTGACATTTCTTTGGAAATCCAATATCTGATAGAAATACGATTATAGGATATGTTCGCTAACATTAAAATCATTGGACTATTCATTACTCGTTCCCAAAGAGATTGAAATTCGAGCGATATCTCAATGATATCAATATTCAAATCATATGATATATCAAAACACTTTCTTTGGGCAATGAATTTGAAATAATTTTATATTCTGTAAACAGTTTTGGGAAAGTTGAGTTTAATAAATAAACCACTAAGGAATTGGTACCTAGTACATCTATTTGCGATAGTTTATCGATAACAACTTAATATTGAATTATTATAATTTGATTGAAAAAGCAGTAGATTTTGGAGAAAAACGAAAAAATTATTTCGTAACCAAAATCAATATAAAGAGAAGTCAATGAAAATATATTTCTATAAAAATGTTGAGAGCCAACAATGTGAATACCTTGTTAACTTTGGCTGCCAACAGAGCCAACAAAAATTCTGAATAAACTAAATGATTATTCTTTTAATAGTAAAATAATTGTTGTTTATCGTCAAGAAATCGTATAATATATGCGAAGAGCTATTGATTCGCACGAATTCAATGTCTTTTTTGTCGACATTCAATGCGATGTCATTTCAATGCTATTAATTTGTTTGCGACTAAAGTCGGAAACTATTGATTCTGTGTTTTAGTCGATTCGTATCTCAGGTTACGATCCATACATTCAGTACACCTGTAGAGCACTGGATTCAACTTTTTTAAACAGGACTTACTCTCCCTCTCGTGGCTCGCATTCAAATCAATTGTTTGATTCCGATCTTCACAGCAAAGGTATTGACATAAATGAGGTCTAAAGACAATAACCTCTTCTGACAAAAAGTTTTATGCCTTCTATTGAGTCAATTGGGAGATATACTAAAATAAATATTAATTAATTAAGCAAGGCCAAATTTTATTAACCTTTCAATAATGAGAACACCGACATTATATGAAAAATTTGGACAAGAATTTGATGGCTTTACTCAGGTTTTAAATGAAATTAACAAAAATTGTGAGAATTACTCAATTTCTGACATTTTCCGCACAAATTATTAGAAGAGAGAACTCTATAGAAGTCTACAAACTATTGAAATATCGACCGAAAAATTGCACAAATTGTGAAATAAACGCACAAAACATGGATTCTTATATAATAAGCAAATTTTATTTCCATTATCCGTATTATATTATTTTCATTCATTCACTATTCAAAAATTAGAATTGATTTTGAATTTGGACATTGAAGCAAGATACTTTCAATATAAAGGAAATAACAATCATTTCATTTATAATGAAAAAGTTATATTACTTTTTGAGAAAGTGTTCCAACTTTAGAATTTTAATGAATCTAATAATTAAAAATATATTTCGACCTTGTTCAGATTAAAAAACGTTAAGACTTACAGTAAAGTCAACTCCTTTTGTAAATCCATTTCAATATTCGAGAGAACCAAACAATTCTTTGATTTGAGATCACCGGAGAACAAGCGGTGGACAGAATCTAATGATTGCATTACTTATTCCGTTATTCAAAGCAAAGCACTGATTATTGCAATCAATTAATTGAGTGTTAATTGAATTTATTTCTTAAAATACTTGAAATAATATAATTTTTTTTGGTTTCATATCAGACACAAACATAATATTGAAAATCTGTTGCAAATAACTGATGGATAAAGACTCGGATCTGACGGTAAACCGAATCAAATGGAGTGCCGAATAAAATAGTAAACTTAGTATTGAATAGTAAACAAATTTTTTCGTTCAACACATGCAGAAGGAGTGGTCTAATAGTAAGCGTTCATCAAATTTCTCGAATTTCATTTGTCTTCAGAGAAGCGCTTTCGTAACGCTATGTGTTTGAGTAGTGTATGAGTAGTCCATCGATTCTGTGCTTTTCTCGACTCCTCTCGACTCTCGGTTCTGATTCTTAAATTAATTTCTGCCAATTCTACGAAATTACAGCAAAACCTTAAGAATTTTATTGGGAAAGGGTTTCCAACACTGTGTGTGGGCTTCCATTTCACCATTTTCTCTCTCTTTTTATTTCTATTCAAACACTAATAAAAATATGCAAACAAATAAATGAACTTGAGCAAAATAGCAGTCTCGCAACTTTTACAATTTAATTACCTTGATGACATTTATAAATTTAAAGCTGCATTGAAATCCCAGATGCAGTTAATGATCAAGTTGAAATCGAGTCTAGGTTTTCCACTTATTTTTAATACAAAATCTAAAATGACTAGATGACTAGCATGATGATCATTGATCAGTTACTGGAACTTGAATTTTGCCACTAATTGCCCCAAATATAATCGCATTTTAAGCACTGTAAGTTGGCTCTTGGTATAGTTATACTGTGATTATGTTGCAATTTAAATGTAAGCTTCGCCAATGTCTTCGACTCCCATCGGATCAGTTGAGTGTTTTTATAAAAAGGTTTCCAAAAATCATAGGGTGAGCACCGGTTAGGGGGTTAGGTGTTAGGGCCTATGAACTATTCTGGGTGAGTTACTATTTGGGCTAAATTCTGATCTCAGGGGGTATAAAGGGGTCTTGATTTTTTTGGGATCAAAATTTAGGGTGTATTCGAAAAAAACTCGGAGGCGGGTCCTCTCAGCCAAAATTTCAGGGGATACTTCACCAATTTTTCGCCAATTTTCAGGGGGATTTCCCGAGCTAAGCCCTCCCCTTGGCCATGCCTGATGTAAATGATATTTACATCTACCCTTTGTCATTTCATCATTATTGATTAGTTTGGAATTTCACATTATTTCACATGCGTAATGTAGCATGATGATGTTTCAGTGATGAACGACAGACTTGATCTTCTTATTTGATTTAAACATTTTTCGTCCAATAATATAAAGAAATTATTCGCAAGTTTAACAAATTGTAGTAAACCTTTGCTATCATTTGATGACTGCTTTCTTCAAATTGATTTGATTTGAATAAACTGTGGACTAAATTGCAAATAATGACAATTTTTAGGAAATAGAGTCAAATAAATGTTGTGTTTAATTGGAGTAATTTAAATAAATGACTCAAATCAGGTCAAAGTTCTATACCATTTGAGAGCCGTTTAAGAGTCCTTTTTATTCGAAAATAAATATCAGGAAATCCCTCCAAAACTTCAATTTTATCATCAGATGAATAGACACTCAAAATATTATTTCAAAACATATACAAAATCCCAAAATTAAATATTCTGATAAATATAGCAAGGTAGCAAATTTTTAAAAAATATCTAACCAAGTTTATTTGAGTAAGATTACGAGGACCAGGATGATTTTTGTTTCCATTAATTTATTTGAATTCACAGATAAAGGACTTAATTATGATTTTCTTTCAATCTTTGGTCAATTAATAAACATTTTGAAGAATATTCTCCAAATTATTCCAAAAATTCAGACTTTGATTTTTGCAAAGAATTTTCGATTTTTCTCTAATAAAATCCATTTTATATGGATGATCTTGTTCATATCAGATATAATAATCCAAAAAAGTACTTCACTTTAGTGATAATTTTAAATATAATTAATTAGAAGATATTTTTACGAATAATCATTGAATTATAGAACTTATTTATTTAATAGAACGGAATCCCATTGATTTTCATCAATTAGTTAAAGAAGAATAATAAAGATGTATGTTGACTCAACAATGAGCAAGGTTCTCTTACAAAAATAAGTCTCGAACTGAAAATATAGGATACTTTTTAGTAAAAATGAATTTTGAAACGGAAAGTGCTTCGGTTTGATCACAAAAATAGCCTTTCCTCCAATCTCTGAAAATATCAGGAAATACAATCAATTATTTATTCCCGTCGATTGATATTTTAAATATAGATATGTAATGGAACATGGCAAAACCAAATTGAATTTATGAGTGATGTCATCTAGCCATCTCGAATAAGCGAATGAATTGTCCTTGTTCAATGCCCCCACCTCTCGGTTTTTGAGTTTGTGGTCGATTTAAATGAAAGCAGAAATAAGTTTTTCTAATTTTATTTTATAAATCTTTACTTTAGTTATATATAAATTTAAAGACAAATTCATGAATGAATTGACACCAATTGGTATATCGACTAATACTCCAATTGCAAGAACAGACAATTTCTTATATTTGCCTCAAAATTATTCAACTCTTTGTCCGTATTGTAAGAAAAGAGAAGACTTTCTCTCACTTTAATAGTCTTTTAAATCGATTTCATATTTTGTAAATACATATCGTATTGAAAAAAATTATTATAAAAAACAGAAAATTATTTGAAATTATAATTGTTTTTAATAATAATTAAAACATTAATTCAATCATTGATTGAATTGATGCCAAAAAACATAATTTATGTGCAAATGATTTAATGGAAATTCAAATTAAATATAAAATTAAGCAAAAAATTCAAACGATTTCTAAGTATTTTGACATTCAATTGAATTGTTGGCGCTTTTCGGACACTGAAAGGACGGTAAGGGAAGTCTGGTTAGGGTTGGGAGCGGTTAACGGGTCGGGAGGGTTAGGGCGGTTCCTGATTGAAGTCTATGGTAACGTCAAATGAGTTGCGAATATGTGGTACGACTGACCGCTCAGTTGCAGTCACTGTCGTCATCGTCGGCGTCAATGTGTTGAGACAATTGGTGTCCGTTTCCGTCGGGCACCTCATGATTGCCATCGCTTAAGGAGTTGTTCTGAAGGAACGACATATCTATGTCAGGGAGTTGTCCGTTGTGTGCAGAGCCCGCGTGAGCCAGAAATAGGTCTTTCAGGAAATTCAGTTCTTTGGTCAGGATTTTGATCTTCGTTTCGAGCATTTCGTTCTCTTGTTTTAATTGGTTAACCCTTTCCAACGTCTGCTGAGTTCTTATCTTTGATTTGTTGCGGGACTTCTTGACGGCCAGATTATTGCGTTCCCTCCGCTTCTTATATTCGTCGCTATTCTTGTCGAGAACCACCCGATTGACTCTCGCGAACTGTTTGTTGTCTGAACCCATATTCGAGTCCGAACCAGAATACGAAGAGGAAGACAACTCTTCGTTTTTCATCGGGTCGTCCATACCTTCAATTGATTTGGTCTTCTTCGGAATTTTGGTGATCGGAGCCATCGTTTCACAGGTTTATCAATAATTGTCACAAAATTAATCCCGAAATGAGATTAGTGTCGAATAGTCGGTGACTAACGTCTGAATGACGACAAAGAAGTGATGTCAACACAAGTTGTTGTTTATTGTATTGAGAAATAGTAACAAATAATAAGCTTATGCAACACTACTATGGCGTTGGCCTTACAACAGCGCTCCCGGTGTCCGACACACAACACTACTTACAGCGTGAGGACTCACTCCAAGCGTTTGAGCGCATGTCTCACGTCTTCCCATTGGAGAGAGTCTTATGGTTTGACTCAAAAAGAGTTCAATGTTTGCAATCATCGCATGAAATGCAAAAAACACTGAAAGCGGTCTTCACTGCAATCCTTAACTTATTTCAAAATCAAATATAGATTATGAAATACTGAGTCACGTGACTCATATGTCATTCACTTTCGCGTTATTTATGGACTTTTGTGACACTATTGTGAAGATTAAAATCAAAACTAATTGTCTATTATTTGAATCAACCGATGAATACCCGAAGTATTCACGCCGACCACAAAGACCTTATCCATGACATAGCGTACGACTATTACGGGAGGCGTTTGGCCACCTGTTCCTCCGACCAAAGCGTCAAAGTATGACATTTTAGGCCCTTTTCTCTTAAATTACTTAAATTTCCGGAATTTTCAGGTCTGGGATATCGGCGAAGATAAGCAATGGGTTTGTACGGCTTCGTGGAAGACCCACTCCGGCTCTGTGTGGAAAGTGACCTGGGCTCATCCAGAGTTCGGCCAAATACTGGCCACCAGTTCTTTTGATAGAACAGCCATTGTTTGGGAAGAAATGAGTAAAAATCAACTGTTTTTCACTTTTTAAGAGATTTATAATCTGTTTATTGTCTGCCATTAGTTGCGGACAACAATAACGGAGAGCGGAACCAATCGGTTTGGATTAAACGCCACAGTTTTGTGGACAGTCGGACGTCGGTAACTGACGTTAAATTCGCGCCAAAACACGCGGGCCTTCTGTTGGCCACCTGTTCTTCTGATGGCATCGTTCGCATATACGAAGCGCCTGACGTTATGAATGTAAGCCAATGGTCGGTCCAATACGAGATAGTCTGCAACAAAGCCTGCAGTTCTATAACTTGGAACCCATCCCTCTCTCGATTGCGGTCTCCAATGATTGCCGTCGGCAGCGATGACACCAATAATAGCGGATCTAAAGTATTGATATATGAATACAATGAAAACCACAGAACGTGGCAGCGGTTGGACAATACCTCTCCGATTAACGATTCCGTTCACGACATCGCTTTCGCGCCAAATGTTGGCCGTTCTTATGACCTGCTGGGAGTGGCCACCACTAAAGACGTTAAGATCATATCAATAGCGCCGACACAAGTGGAACCCATAGCCCAACAAATGGGACAATTGAGTCAACAAAATGATAAAAACCGATACGACATTAGAATAGTCGCCAGTTTTGAAGATCACGGCTCTCAGGTCTGGAGAGTCTCCTGGAATATCACCGGAACTATTCTGGCCTCTTCTGGAGATGACGGCACAGTCCGGCTTTGGAAAGGTTTGTTTTTCAACTGATTCTTTAAAAATTAATATTCATTTGTTCTCCAAAATGACAGCCAATTATTTGGAAAACTGGAAAAATGTGGGCGTTCTTAAAGGGGACGGCTATGCGGGCACAGGTCTCAACAGTAACTCCATTAACAGTGATTCGAACAGTTCGACAAATACCCAGAACCGTCACATTAAGTCAATCACTGCATTTCATAATTAATTTCCATTCAATCGCCAAATAATACATTCTTTTGTTGAAAATATGTTTAATTTTAAATCCAATAAAAGCGACGAATATTTTATTTAATTATTGATTTCGTTAATCAACTGTTTATATGAATTAATTTACAAAAAGGAAAATAATTATTAATACTATTTATATAATGAGAACAGAACTGAAGGTATAAACAAATGTTTGAATTTATTTCAGTCAAAAGATTGGATAAAATCGAGGGATAAGTCTAACTGAGAAACTCCCGTTCGACGGCTAACGCCATTTCCTCGTCCACCGAACCGATCGATTCATTGTCTGTCGACTCTTCGTCTTCACCGATAATACGTCTGTTCTCGAAATCAAACGAGTCTTTTGTGGAGTCATTCACTTCTTCCAATTCTAAGACATGTCTTCTGTCAGACTGTCGTTTGGTTTTCTTATTTTTGTTCCAACCTTTAGGACATTCGCCATCATTACTGTCATCACTCGAAGAATCCATTTGTCTCTTATCAGTGTTTCTCACGTTTTCGACATCACTTTCGCTGTCAGTGTTTCCAGTGCTGAGTTCGTCGCCTTCACTGCAGGCGTCGTCGACTTCCTTTCCCATCGTTTGTAAGTCATTCAAAGAAAAGCCCGAAAGTGGGGAAAACTCGAGCATATTGTGCGGTTCGACGCCACTACTTTCTCCCGTTCCCTGTTTGGAATCACAGGTCTTTGACTCTCCGCCCGATTTGTTTTCTAAAAAACTGTTTTGTTGTTGGCTTTCGGGTCGAATCCTTTTTCCCGTTTTTGGGTCATATGTTGCATAAGTGGAACCGACCGCTTGTGTGACAGCAGTCGGATTATCCTCTGATTTACGCAAAGATTTCTGGTCTTGTGTTTGCTTTAGAAGAGTCTTATCTTTTTCAGCGCTGATATCTCTTTCCAGAGGATATAGTCTTTCGTCAACCCGTTCCCATCTCTCAGCACAAGTGTAGAGCCAATTGGGATTCACAATGAAGATGTTCTTGGATCTAATACATTTGTTTACTTTAACGGTTCCCCATTTGGAGGCCACTAAATGAGTGGTTTTAGGCGACCCCTCGAGGACCAGATCTAAGGTGACGTTTGCACCGAAAGTTTTGGCGATATTAAAGAGTTTATTCTTTTCGGGCGGAATATTAGTCGGAATGACTCCACTGAACACAATATTAACGCCTCTGAGAACACATTTGCGAACCCTTGGAATTATTTGCTTCAGGTCTGGAAGTCTGATCTCTTCGGCGTCGGTCTTGTATTTCATTTTGTCGTCGAATTCTTCATAGAAGAGACTGTGGATCTTCTTCAGGATCTCTTCCAAATACAACAAATAGTCGTCGTTGTCGTCATCCAAAACCTTTGGACTTTTATTTTCTTCTTTTGCATCAATTGTTTTGCTTTTATCGTTAGAATTGCCGTCAATTAAGACATCGGAAGAGGAATTAGAATCGGTTTCACTTCTTTTGTCGTTAGTCTTGTCGTCATTGGAAGCACTTGATATCTGGTTATCTGCAGCGGTGGCACTGCTTTCTGTTGAGAGGACTTCTTCTTTATTTGTCTCAATTTGTGATTCATTGGAATCACTTTTTGATGTGTTTTCATTCATATCAGGCTTTTCACTGATTTCTTCGTTATTTTTGGAACTGATGTCAACGTCATCCGAAGACGTCATCACTTCATCACATTTGCCATCAGAAGAATTATTTTGTGTGACTTCAGTTCCAGAATTGTTTTCATCACTAGTTTTTGGAGAATCTGGGCTTTCATTGGTTTCTTTGATATCATTGTCTGATTCTTTGGTAAACTCTTTGAGAGTAACGGTTTTGTCGGTTATTTCGAGCTCTCGATTACCGAACATATCGTTGAGATGTTTTTCGGGTGCGTTTATGTCTCCCGTATCTCGAAAACAGATATAGGGTTTGACTGCCACCAGATTTGGTGAATAATTCCAAACATCTTCGCGATCGTCAATAATGCAGACCATTGAGTCCCCGCACGGGAACAGGGATTTCATATTTGCCGTCTTAAGAGTGGAATCAAAGCATTCGTCGCGCGAAAGGATCCTATCCTTCGGGAAATACATGGCTTTTGGATCCATGAGATTAGCGATCGCGTGGGCATAACGTCGGGCACCGAATGTGCAGATATGGAGTTCAAATATCTTCGATATCTCCTTCAAGAAGTCCATTGTATGCGGTCTGAACTTTGTGTGATACCACTGCGTGTGGGGGCCATACAGCTGGAAGTGATGCACTGATGGCATGTCTTGTGGCACGTTATGGTTTGTCGAATGGATTAGAGTTTGGTCCAAATCGACGAGTAATACCAGTTTCCGGTCCTTTAGAAGCCTTTGTTCATCAGCTCTGCCCAAAGTTTCGGCTCTTTCTTTGCTGACCCTTAACTCTGGCACCGAATGAACCATTGATATTGAGGTCAATTCTGTGATTCTCTTCCTTTGGCTGTCATCCAAAGTGTTGATATTCGCCCCGCAATCGGCGCACAAGTCTTTCATAACAGTGTTGTGAAGACATTCTGTGTATTCAATGACCACATCGTTGGGAACAATCAAATCGCCCTCTTTTTTGCTCAAAGAGTCGACAATAAGTCCAACTGTTTTACACTTATATCTGAGTGTATCGCCCGATGGCTGAAGACTTTGGTCACAAATTCTGTACGTGAATAGCAAATGACCGCTTTGGCCGATTCGGGCGCCGACTTTCACTTTCCATTTGTCCAAAACACCCACTTCTTTGCCATCAAACCGTATTTGCTTTTTCTCAGAACTCATAACAATCTTAACTTCTTTTGAGACTTAAACACGAAATCTAAGAAGAAGTGACTCTTAATTAAAATTAAATTATTTCTCAAATCTTTTAATTTCGTAAACATTTGTTTAATTTTTACCAAACGTTTAGATTTTGTTAATTATTGATTTTCGGCCTTTTTATCATTTGAAACGATCCTAATTTCCACAAATAAAAGGCCTAAATGTCTGAAATTGAAATATGAATTCAACATTCAGTAATATTCAATATCACTCATTAAAACTTACCTTTGAATAAATCAATATTTTGCATAAAATGTGACAAGTCTATATTTTACCTATTCAATTCTATTATATTTCAAGAATAAATCGGTAAAATTTCAAGAAATTATTCGACAAATTTTGAATAAATTGTAAAAACATTTAACTGGATTATAGTGTAAAAGGATTCAACGGATTTCATGCCTTTCATAAAAATAGTAAAACTGTTTGCCTCTGTTTTGCCCCTCTTTTCGATATAATTATATAAATCTATAGGAAATGTGAATAACTTATCCCCTCTTTTAAGTAATGAACTATTTTTCTGTCGTCAGTTATTTGAATGAATTTCATTTAATGACAGATAATGAAGAACTCATCCAAACAATGGTTTAATTGGAATTAAGTTGAATAAGAGATCATTAAGTGAGGGGATGGCGTCTTCGGCCATCACTGAATCTGTGCCACAATTGAGTCGATCGGACGCCAAATCTGCATTGAGTGAAGTGATCCGAGCCATGAATGAGCCAAAAAATTGCCAGAAGATGGTCAGCGCCCAACTCGGGGCTCAACGACCAGATTCGAGCAGTGATGCCAAACAAGCCATCCCTCAAATGGAGGCCATCCGACACATGCAATACGTATTTCCGATCGCAACTCAGATTTTAACGGAAGTGATAGCAAACTATGGGTTTCCGAAGAGCGGCGAAGGAGTGATTCAGTTCACACTCGCCGTCAGACAAATGCAACGCTTCGATGACGACATCAGAAGACTTTATACTCAAATGCGAACCTATTTTCTGCCAACACTTCCGACTAATTCTGCCAACAAATCCTCATTTGTTTGAATCAAAAGTGTTTTAAATGTATTTTGTGTTCAAATTAAGGAATCATTTGATCTTAAATTTTGTAATCAATTTATTTATTTATTTATTTATATTAAGATTTTTTCATTCATTACATCAAAAATTAAATTTCGTTTGAATTCAACTTTAATTAAATTGAAGTCAAATTGTGAACAAAAAATGCCTTCATTTTTGAAATTCGATAAAAATTTTGAAACTATTGATAAAAACGATTTCAATAAGAAATTGGTTTAAAAATTATTAAACATTAGATCCAATCGTCGACAACAATGGCTTTGCCCTGAGTTAGGGACTGACTGAAGCTCTGGCTTTTGTTAAGAGGCGCACAACTGTTGCTGTTCTCTCCCGAACTCTGATGTTTCCGAATAATTTCAGGCGTTTTCTGAAATATTCGGGACATAACTTCGATACTGAGAATACCTCTTCTGGAGACCAGTTTGGAGACATCCATCAGAAACTGTCGCTCATAAGTGATCTTTGGGACCGAGTCGTGACCCACACTCTTAGACATAAATCGCAGTGAAGTCCTTCCCATTGGAACCGTTCCCTGAGATGAAGACCTCTGAATGCGATTTGGTTTATGTTGAGTCGTCGGCCCTTCTTTTGTGACTGAGTCGAGGGCTGCCATCACTTCTCGCTTTGTTTCTGCTTTGGGAACACTCTTTTTGTCGATTTCATCGCCAGACGTCGAATCACTAATGGAGTGACGCTTTTGATCACAATTTCGATCCATTTGTTGAGTGGACTGAACGGCAACACTAGAGTTAAGCCAATGATTGAGGAGTTGTTGAGCTCTGAGACCTAAATCATAATTATTTGTCGTCAGATGAATGACATCATTGTTGGCCTCAACAGTGAAAGTGTGCGATATTTTCGGCTCAGTTGTGGTCATAGCAGTCGATTCACTTCTTTGAATAGGAGGCGACTCTGGAACCGGTGTTACAGTTTTGTTGCCTTCACTTGTATTTTGACTGAAATTCGAATCGAAAGATCTGTTTTGACACTCGAAGGGATCGGGCGATGCATTCCTTTTAATAGTGTTTTCGATTAATGCCTTCGCCTTTTCAATGCTCTCTTCGGTGGAACCCGTGATCTGAACGAGTCTTTCTTTGGCGCCGGCGGTCACTGCAGTCGAAACAAATGCCATTAAATTATGAAAACCATTGAAAACTTGTATTAAAGCGAAAAACAGTTTAAAGTCTAATAATTGGAATCAAAGGTCAAAAAAAACGTTAATTGAGAGCAAATATCATTCGCACGAAATGTGAGCCTTTCATAGGATTCGAAGCCAATCACAAAATGCAATCAAAGTCTATGCGATCGGACTTTAAGTCAAACCTTTTTGAAATGAAATCACAGTATCGGACATCTCCTCAATCAGGTGCACCCGACGGCCCTTAATTCCCATCACTTTTCATGAATAAAATCATTAACTTTTGATTTGTATATAATTTGTCACAAATTTGATTAAAGTCTTTACTCTTTGTCTTATAATTTGTTCGAAGCATTTGTCAGAAAAATATAAAAACAAAACCTTTGAGGCATACCTTTCCCGGAGTCGCCATTTCTGATGAAGACCTCATCCCTTAGGAATGTCTTTCCCGAGACTTTCGCCGGTTTATTAAGTTTTGCCGAAGACTTCAAGAAATCGGTTCCAATTGGTGTCGAAGCAAATGACTGCGAGTTTTGGAGTTCGGGAACCAAATCATTGGCCGACAAATAAGAATCGTTTGCTTCAAATTCGCCGATTTTTCTTCGATAATATTCTTCGATGTCTTCATTTGTGGACCAATTACTTGCTCTCAATTCAATCACTTCCAGAATCAGTGTTCGCGAGAGAGGACTGAGTTTTGGTTTTCTTAAGATATTCCTCAAGAGATCGTAATAGACGTCAAGTTGTGGCCTAAAAACGGAATCGTTGTCGAGACGACTCCCCTCTGACTTCAAATACTGACAAACCCTTGCGATCTGTTTGTGACAAGACTTATGGTCAGACACCTCTTCGTTCATCAACGGCTCCAACTGTTCCAAGAGTTGGACCGCATCTGAAAGGAGACAAACACTCGTAAAGTGATTTTAAGGGAAGGGATGTCAGTTGTCTCACATCTTTTCATGTCTTCCAAATTGAGACCCATTTTATCACCGGTTATGCCGTTTATTCCGAACGAGTGTCTCATCGAAGGGATGTGAGAACGCATTCCTACCACTCCTGATGTCATCGCTTTTGACACTCAAATCACAAAACTCTTAAACAAAGAAAAAATGTTTTGATTATCGGCTAAAAAAATAAACAAATGTCTGATAAATAAACAATAAAAGGATGTCTTCACTCGAATGTCGACTAATTGAGTATTAAATGGATTTAAATCGGATTAAAATCAATACTCACTGAAAGTGTGAAAACGTGTTGAAAGGGATTCCCTTTAAGTGAACACAATTTGAGGCAAACTTCGAACTCAACTCAACTCAACTCAACTCAATTCGAATCGTCTGACAAACAAAACAAGTGTTCGATAGTATCGAAACTCAGCCAACGATTGGCTAAAAAAAGATTTGCGTCACTCTATGAGAGCAGACATTCAACACATTCACAAACACTAGTATTTTATTGAAAAGAAGACATTTAAAGTGAATTCATTTTCTGAAACTTTCTCTGAAGGGTCACAAAAAGAGTTATATTTTGAACGTTGTATTTGTTTTATAAGAATATCTTCAAAGACCTACGAAATGATGATTTTGTCCCCAATTGTTGTCATTCAGTGTTTGCGTCAAATCTTGTGATTCAATGTATTGTGAAATACGTTTCCAATTAATTCACATTTAAATTAGTTTTTAAACAAATTGTTTTCAATTATTTGTTTCAAATCACTTCCTTTGAATATAAGCTTTCATTTCATTTAACTTTTAATCAGAGATTTAACCAAATAATCGAAAGAAAGGATGTCTTATGTCAACAATACTCGAGCTCTAAATGATGGCAGAGATAAGAATCCATTTAATGAAGAGGTCGAAGATGTAGATGACGTCACTTTCCTCCGCCATCCAAGACATGGCTCTTCCGGTTATCTTTTGGCCAATAATCAAAACGAATCCAATGATTGGGAGAACAAACGACAGCAGTTGTTGGCCGAGAGGCGGGCCATCGAAGAGCGCACTCTTCAGAGCTCTAAAGTCTCGTTAGGTATGGTCTATGAAACAGAGAAGACAGGCATCGAAACCGCCGAAGAACTGGTCAGACAAAGGGAACAATTGAATA
The DNA here is from genome assembly GCA_034698165.1 of Punctoribates punctum. Classification (NCBI taxonomy): domain Eukaryota; kingdom Metazoa; phylum Arthropoda; class Arachnida; order Sarcoptiformes; family Punctoribatidae; genus Punctoribates; species Punctoribates punctum. Next base: position 773 of record JAQGBD010000711.1, on the reverse strand, counting down.
ATGTGGAGGAAAGACTCGATTCGATGAACGCCATTATGAGAGTCTCTCAAAAACACTTGACTTCAATGAAGAGTGTTTTCGGAGGCTTTAAGAACTACTTCTCCCGAACGCCCGAAACCAATGCAACGCCGAATAGGAACCAAACCAATAGTATAAGCAGTCGTCCGGCCATTCATTCGGAGAGCTCTTTAGGGAATGCCATCGATAGTATGCGAAACGAGGCGAACGCAAACAGTGCCCGAAATCATCCGGTTTTGGCTCAAAGGGGTATTGACACCAATGGCTTCAGCTTTGATGACGATTTTGAGCGCAACTCCGCCCACAAACCCGAATCTGATTACAAGTCGAGGACCCGACAAATCAATCAACAACTCGATGAAAATCTTTCTGAATTAGACTTAGGATTGGGACGACTCAAGAACTTAGCCATTGGTTTGGGCTCTGAAATCGAAGACCAAAACCAAACATTGGACAGAATAACGGGAAAAGCCGAGAGGGCTGAAGACACTCTTCAACATCAAAACAGACAAATGAAAAGAATTCTCAAAAACTAACGTTAAGTCAATTTAGGAGAAAAACGATTGAATTTTTCAATATTTGCAATATTTGTGATTAGTTTCCAATATTTTCAATCTTTAATATATTCCTAATATTAATGTCTTTAATATATGTTTAAACACTTGAGAAGACATCGATTGTGTTCTTTACTATCATTTCAATCATTATTTAAATTCTTTTACAAATAATTTTTTCCATTCATTCAGTTTATTAAA
>JAQGBD010000710.1:0-24686 GCA_034698165.1 Punctoribates punctum | reverse complement strand
TAATTAAATTTTCATCCCTAATATATTTGTGTTCATTTGTGTCTGACACAAATTTTGTGTTTTTAAATCCACCACCAAAATTAAGGGCCTTTACTCTAAAATTCATTATATTGATTAACCTGGATAATTACTATTATTATTGAATTGCATTCATTTTCTTTTCCATAAATAAATTGGAACTTAAGCAAGATGATTGCCAATTGAAAGCCAAGCTTAAACTTAACCGCTTTCCAAATTGGCCAGGCTTAATTGAATTTAATGGGATTTATTGGGACAGAAGGGAAAGGACTTGAAATGGCAATCGATTGTCTCTGTCTAATGCACTTTTAGCCCTATCACATATTTTAAAGGTATAATCAAGTTAAGTTTTGTCTATTGCAAAGTTAAGATCAATAAATAAGTTAAAGTTATAAAAATTGTATCATTTGTTTGAGTGGCAAAAGAGAGGCATTTATCGAGCATTAGCTCCAAAAGTATCGTTAATTTAACGCTTCTGAACAACAAACAAATGGCAAACACACTCTTTTTTCTGCCAGTGCTCAGCCTATGCCTCTATATGTGTCTCTCCTTTTCTCTTCTGGCACTCATAGCACAGCACAAGACAGTAATGCTTATAACAAAATTACGTAACGAGTGATTTAAGGATGAAATTTGTGTTCTTAAGCAATACTCTACCACCAGATATGTGTGGCTGAGAGAGAGAGAGAGAGAGAGAGAGAGAGAGAGAGAGAGAGAGAGAGAGAGTCACAGATACTGACGAAGAGGTGTTAACTCAGAGTAAACGTGAGATTCGGAGCAAAATTAGAGGCAAACATTGGCGAGAGATCTGTTCCCATATATAACTCTAACATCACTGATATTCTCAATGAGTATCGATTATAGACTATGATTTCATCAACACTTCAACAGAGAAGCATGTTAATTTTAAAATACAGACCATTTTATATTTTATACAAATAGAATATTGTGTGGGCAGAGTAGAGGAGTAACATTAGTACTTTGTTTTGTTCAAATATTTATTAATATTGAAAAGTTCCGGTTTGAACATTGAATATTTGACCAAGATAGGATTTTAAGTGAACTCTAAATGTTATAATAGCTAAAATTTGGATGTACTTGATCACGTTTATAGTTTTGATTTTGAATAAATTAATCCATAGATCGGTGATTCAGAAATATTGTGACTATTCGGAGCAAATTCAGCGAAAATTTCATTCGATGTTATTTATGCTGAGCGTCGAGTTGTCGCTTATATTTTCGAGTATAACAAATGACCCAAAGAATAGAATATAAGAATATCTGAGAGAATAATCTTTTGAGATATTTGTGACTCTTTTCCCAATATTTTGACTCAAACCCTATTATCGATAAATTGTGAGACGGATTGTCCGCTGCACTGATCCCTAAACCAGTAAACAAACTGAGATATAAGCGCATGAATTCCACCAAAACGACTCTCTCTCTCTCTCTCTCTCTCTCTCTCTCTCTCTGTCTCTCTCTCTCTCTCTCTCTCTGCAAAACAACTCTTTTGAAGATCTCATCTCAAGTTTTTGTTCAGTTTCCTCTCTATGGAAGGTGATGATCAAGGGAAGATTATATCTAAAATTGTACACTCCAACCCAGGTTGAATATTTGATCAAGCTTTGATTTTTCAAAGCACCTTCAAATTTCGAAGTTTATCCACAATTTCCACGTGATACAGGCATATGAATAATTTGCCTACTGGAAATAATTTTGCTTTTCCTGCTCATCACTGACATACGACCTCATCCTTTATCTACTTCTCTATTATTAGCGATCTCTTAGAGAAAGAGTATTTGCGTACAGAATATGTGACCAGAATTTGAAGACAGACTTCCAGTACTGAAGTGAATCTCAATATTTCTTCTGAAATGTCTTCAGAGTTGGGGCAAAAAAATGTAATATTTATGTGAATTTATTTTCAACTATTCATTGGATAACAAAACAAACATTTATTTCAAGCATTTAATGGTTTTTCTCTTCTCTTTATTTTAATTTAATGGCAGCGAAAAAATTATTTTCAAATTTTCATCAAATTTTCGTTTTTCAAAACATTTGGTAATATTTTTGAATGAAAAATCAATTTTTATGGTAAGAACTAAGGAGAGACTTAAGTGAAAAATAGCGTGATTTGAATATTTGGCTCACTTTTGGTCTGAAATTTCCATTTCATCGAAACATTTTTGGTTTCGTTTCAAACATTTATTTTTATGAAAATGAAAATTATTTTCCCAAAACATATTCTCTTTAAATGAGTTTATTCAGCATTTCATCTATTTTTGTGGCGATTCAAGCGGTAAACAAGATGTTTGTCATTAAATAGAAGAGATGTTAATGGTTTCGGCAAGAATTAGCATGCTATATCATGCTATACAATATTTATCATCTCTACATATATCAGAAGTAAACTCATTTCGATCAGAATATTGGAAATAATCAAATATAGATTTTCCCCAAAGAATGATCAGTAATAAGGGATAACATTTTGTTGCATGCTAATTATGAATAATTATTGAATGATTTTTTTGAGGTCATTTACTCTTATGCTTGTTTGTCGAGGTCAATTTGATGGCATTATATCATATAAAATCTGAAATATTATAACCATGCTCCGTTAATTTTAAATTGACATGATGAGATAATTCAGTTAGATTAACTGGATAATTTATTGCTTAATCTGAAGTCTTTATGAAAATTTCATTGAATTGGAGTACAAGAACTTCTGATTTATTACAAGAATATTCTGTAGGAAATAAAGATCCATTCATTTAATGCTTATATGAAATAAATTAGAGAAAAATACAGAATAGAAAAGCGACGACTCATTAATCAGAGGCATAAAAATCTAATTTTTTAGCAATTATTTCATTTGATTTATTGTCTGAAGAAAAGAGACTTTTGTTCAAAATATCAGATAAACTAAATATTAGGACAATAAGGAAGTGAACACAAAATTATTGTTTCGCTTTTTGTCCTCAATTCCTGTCAATTGTGAGCAAACGAACACATTCTGATGCATCAGATATGTTGGAGAGAGAGAGAGAGAGAGAGAGAGAGAGAGAGAGAGAGAGAGAGAGACTGGACATAAACCATAAAAATTGTGTTACAAGGGTGAAACACATCTTGTTTTTATTCTAAGACTAAAGGCAAAAGTTGACAAAAATAATAAGCGATTGTATCACAAAATCCTATGAGAAATAGCAAGAGCATATCGCTGATTGACAATTTTAATCATATTATCCAGGCAATTTGAAATACATTCGCTTTGAAGTTGATTTTGTTTTGTATAAAATAATTGATTGAAAACTTTTGTTTGTTTTCGCCTTAAATTTATTTGAAGAAAATTTTCAAACGAATTAATTATTCAAAAGTTGATGGATAAAATTCCTCTTATTTCTATACAATTAGCATAATTGATGAATTAGAATGATTTCATGAATTTACCATGAATAAGCTAATCACTTTGCATTATCCAGATTGAATCCAGATCAAATTAGAGCACATAAGAGCACTAAATTCAGACTTAATTTATTTGAAGTCTTCAAAAAATGTTAGTAAAATTCAATATAATAATCGAGTCCTTCAATTTGAATCCAGGCATGTGTTTGCTCTTTGCGTAAAACGCATGAAAAGAAGAGTCTTAACACTTTTGATCCAACACTAGATTTTATTTTCCATTTTATTATCTCATTTGGAGACCAAAGAAGACAAACAAAGTTTCCAAAAATATTCGTCATTCAAATCACGTCATTGTTATTCAAATACGTGTTTCTTGACATCACTCTAATACTCCCCTATAATTGTATTTCCAAATAGAGGAAGGGGTGGTTTTCATGAAAAATCACAAATCTCATTTAATTTTCACCAACAGACTTGAAAAACAAGACACTCGCTGAATATCAATTCTACCAAGATCAATATTAAAGTAATTTACACTTGAAAATAGAATTTTCAACTAATATGCAAGGTACCTTTAGTTTGGAGATTCTATTTCAGGTCTTAATTGCCTTCATTAACATATAATTAGTATAATTTGAAAACAGACAAAATATAATCTAGGTCAAATCAATTGTTTTCTGTTCTGAGTCTATTTTGCCTGGACAAAATATTTGCAACAATGATTTTGATAAATGACCACACACATTTTGCTCTTTTTGATGAGTTGATATAAATCGTATTCAGAAATAATGATTGTATCACACGATTGAGTCGATTCCCGGATCGCACAGAATAGTGAAGACATTATGCAATGAATGCATAATAAATGAGTGGAACCTTTGCCTCACATTACCTGTGCTTACGATAAAAGACTATCATAGATATGCACAGAATAACAGTTCTCTTCCATTAGGTATTCATAGAATTGAAAGACCCGTCGCTTAAAATATTTGGTTCCCCGATATTTCAAAGGCCTGTCTTTAGTGAGAAGAAAGAGAATTGGCTCCAATGCCGCGCCCTATCCATAGACCAGACTCTGACCCCTTATCAATATGTGTGACGTGAAAACCGGAAGAAACATATTTTGCAAAACTTTGATGTATTAATAAATCATATCTTTTTCGGGTATAAAACAAATCGATAATAAATTGCATTAAAATATATTTTGCTCTCAAATTCTGGCATCACATGTGTCTTATTCTGAGCGAAGAGCACAAGACTTTCAGAGGCCTTCTTATCGATTTCAGGCAAACATATCTATCGATTCAACAGAATATCAGAAAAACTTCAAAGTCTTGATCAGTGGGTATACATGTGTGGACACGATTTTAAGGTCCACCCAATAATCAATGTTTTATGTCATTCTGTGTAATACTTGAAGAGTTTCTAGTTTACATTCAAAACATGCCAAGCCCTTGTCTGCATGGCTCAATCATGCTTTAATCCAGGTAATTCTCTTCTGGAAATTCTTCGTTATCTTTGTTTTCAGAGATAATTCAATAATTTGGTGAATAAATCCCATGAAAGCCCCCGAAAAAGCGCTTCACTGCATAACAAGTATCTAAAGATTCTTATCAGAAATGATTGCAAACAAAAAGATAACGAAAAAAATAATTAATGACCGCTTTATTGAGTAAAACAATTAAGAATAGTTGCAAGACTATATTGACGTATAAAATCCCATTAATGGAAAACACTATTAATGACTTTTATTAATTCGTTGGCAAAATAGTTGAACAGAAAATTTGAGGCAAAATTACTCTGAGCTTTCACTCTGTGCGCCGAAATTTTTTTTTGTTCGGTCTCGAAGCTTAACTGTTCTCCTGGGACAAATTGAAAAATTGAGATTCATTTTCATTTTCTAAATGTATGCTTAAATTCGAGTCATAGACTTATAAAAACAGAGCACAGCATAAAAAAAGAGGAACAGAAGTGCTGAAGAATAACACGAAATTTATTCGTTAGACATAAGAATATTCTTAGTCTTCAGAGAATATTCTTAACCATTAATTTTGCTGACAATTCGTCTGACATATTAATAATGAAAAGAAGAAGAGCTGAACTCAAGTCTGGAAAAACACAAAATAATGTCATTTCTGAGAGTCTCCAAAACAAAATCTTTGCAATTATTAGTTTTACAATTAGTTCCACAGATATAATCTTGGCATAAATCTAGCGCAGCAATCGTTAATTCTGGTTAGAATAGAGACTCTAGAATAATATCTGACTGATATCCAGGTTATTTAAATGTTTTATTAGGCATTAATTTATGTACATTAATAAAACAGATATTAATCAATGCTTTTCCATATGATATCCACAATGTTTTGCTCGACTATAATGAGAATATCTGATGAACCGATATTTGGGTTAATGTTTTGGTCTCCTATTTCTTCGCCAATACATACATAATATGACTATTAGTTAATATTGTATTACATAAGAGACTACTTATTAAAATATAGATAAAAACACAGAAAACTTGTCGTAATAATCAATAAATAATTAATGAACGGAATACAGTCGAACCCATTTTCCAACACAACAAACACTCAATTAATATCATAATTATTATTGAAATTACAATTTTTAAGTTAATATTTGCTTTAAATTACGAGAGAATGCAATTAGTTTTTAATTAAGGATTTTTTATTTAACACAAATTTGATTAAATTAAAAATCTTTGAAATCTGGAAACTATTTTGTATTTTGAATAATAAAAAAATGAATCGATTGAGTTATATAATCCAATCTTGGTTTTCATCCAAGAGTTGTTTGAAACCAATTTCTATGAAAATGATTAAAACTCATTATATTCAATAAATATGAGATCGGCTTTTGTCGTCCCTTGACATGCTCCTTTTTTAGTCTGGTTCATTTTTTAATGAGAAAGGTTGGTCTCGGCATAAGATCTCATATTAGGTGAATATAATTTCAATTAATATATTTTGATTTTCCAAATTTAAAATAATTTCACTCAAAAATTTCAAAAAATACCTTTCTCAAATAAAACTGCTTACAAATTATACAATTCTGCATTTCTTATCACAAGATGTTTAATTGAGCAAGTTGCGCTTTTTAGACGCAATAGTTGAAAAATTGAAAACCCATTTATTGAAAAAAATGGGAAATAATTTATAATTAATTATTATTTGAAACATAATTCAGAGCCAAAGAAAGGGAAAGAAAATGATTAAATTGTTTGCGAAAAATGTTTTGCTGGAATCAATTTATTTAATATATTATACAATAGTTTCTTAGTTCTTTGGGAACTGTTGGGTCCAAACGATTAAGTGCTGAGTTGTTGTGTATGTGTTTGGGCACAAAATATCATGCGATCCAATAATCATGTATTTTATTGCAAAACAATTTTTCAGGATTTATGAGAATTTAGTTTTTATTTCTTTCTTCTCTTCCATTACTTAAATAATTTTTTCTGTTTGAAGACAAACATGAGATGAAAAATATTTATCAGAATTAAATTTAAAACTAGTGTTCAAACATTGAAAGGGACAGACAGTAAACACATCTCTGGAGCGGAGAGTTTTCTACAAAAATCTTAAGTATAATTGAAATCGATTTTTGTCTGTTTTTTTTTTTTTGGATTTGAGAGCAAAACAACGAAAACTTGAAAAACGATACGATTTTTATGATAACTATTTTTGGACCAAAAGTAAAGTTCATTCAACTCTTGGAGAAATGTGACGACACTTAAGACCAGAGCAGAAGAAATACAATTCCTGGGATTTTCATAGATTTACGACTAATCTCCACAATAGAAATAAATTGAAATTTTTATTTACACTCATCTTGATTGAGGTATAAGCCTGGTCAATATTGGATGAGTTCTTCAGAGAATAGAATTGCAGTTCAATTATTTTGATTGTGGCAGCTTGCAAAAAATTATATGAAATCACATTATGGTGTACCAAAAATGACATTGTAATGTAGTTGTACATGGCCAAATAAAATGAGCAAGGAAGTTTCCATAAATAAAAGATCAATTTGTGTCCAACATATCTCTCAAAACTTGAACGAAAACATTTCACAAAATATTGATTGATTGGAACACTACTATCCGGGGTCATTACAGGCGATGCATTTATCAGAAGAGACATTCATGATATTTCCCAACGATTTTCACCCGAATCAAAAACTTATTTCCCAAAACCAAATGTCTTAAACTTTTAGAGATAATAATCATAAGAATAATATTTGAATCTATGAAAACACAACTTTAATATCGGAGTAAAATAATATTTTAAGGAATCCAATGTTCATAAATATTTACCAAAATTGTTATACGAGTCCAATATTGGAAACGATGTGCTCGATGTGAATCAAATCTATTTTCACAAAAATCTCTCTTTTAATTCAAATAATGGATAAGTTTTCTCTCGTTTTCTCCAACTTTTTATTCAATGAGTTTTTGGTTTAAGTTTTTATTTTATTTATATATAAGACTATTAAATGTAAATATCATTCAGTGGTGAGCAGAGGACCCAAAAAATTATTCCTATTTGACTAGATTATCTATCTGATATAATATTAGTTAAAATATCCCTGATAAAATTATTTGAACCTATAAGATAATTATCAGAGCAAATGAAGTATTCCTAAATTTAAATAATGAGCACCAAGATCAAAAACATGATATGCAAATGATTTGTTGATCGATACATTGAATATACATAGAATTGAGCTAGTGTAGTTTATTTTACTGGCACAATTAAAAGTTGGCAAGGTAAATTTCGTTTGTTAAACTAAATTCTATGGAGAATAAAGTGGTGCTCATCCCTGAGATAATAAAAAGAGAATATTTTCATCGAATCGATCGATAGAAACGATAATATTTGTGTTTCTTATGTTTAAATCTCAACAGACTTTACATTAGATAAACACTGGAAAGAGATTTTCCAAAATGAGATTTGAATTCAATTTAGTTTTTTCGCTGAAATTCGAGATATTTTTCTATTTTAACTCAAAATAAACGGATATCTCTCAATATATTTATAGTGGTTTTTATTTTAATAGCTTTTTATGTTTGATTAAATTTCTTTTTCCTTGAATTGCATTCTTCAAAACTTTTCTTTTTTGTGAATTACGGTAATCTTGATAACAATATAATAGAATAAAATGAAGAGATTTCTAAATAATTGATAAAATATCTGTTCAAATGTCAAATGTCTTGGTTTTCGAGATAAGAAAAGTTAATATTTTTCAAGTGTTGAACAAATAGTTTCACAATTTTTTCACATTTATTTCAAATACCAAAAAATGAGACAAATTTTTGGTTTGTTTTCTCTAATAGTTTTATTTGTGTCCAAATGGGAGCCTTCATATCAGTGGCCAAATCATGATATTTCAACTTTGAGGCTCTTGCAAGTTGTACACAGACATGGGGACAGAGCCCCCTTGCTCTTTGTACCCAACGACCCTTTCAAAAACTCGTCCTACTGGCCCGAAGGATCGGGTGAATTGACTACTCTAGGAAAATATCGTATGTATAAGAAAGGTCAACTCATACGCGAGGCATACAACGATTACCTTGGTGATAAGCACTCTCCACGTGAAGTGTACGCAAGGAGTTCCATAACCGACAGATGTATTGAGAGTGTTTCTTGTCTTCTGTCGGGAGCGTATCCACCGACACAAAAGACGTGGCAGTGGGCCAATGGATCAGATGCACAGTTGGGTAATATTTGGCAGCCATTCCCTATCCAGACATTTATGCCCAAAAGTGAAGATCTTGTTTGCAACGAGGTAAATTGTTGTGTATTAATCATGCACTTTCCAAACTCAATGATTGTTGATTTACCAGGAAAAGTTTTGTTTAGCCGTATATAATGAAATGGCCAAGATATTCAAACGACCGGAAATTCTTAAATATCTAGAAGAAAGTAAGGAGCTCTACGCGAATTTGAGCAAGATCAGTGGCAGTCGAATTGGTGACATAGTGTCTGCCGGTGCCCTATGGGATGCCCTCAACATTGAATTAGAGCACAATTATTATTGGACTCATGTTTGGACTAAAGAGGAACAGAAGAAAATTGTTGAACGCTTATCGACAGCCCATGAGATGGAGTTCCGACACAATTGGGACAGTCCTGTCATTAAGCGCTTAAGAGCCGGTGGTTTAGTCAAAGAGCTTAATAAGAATTTTCAATCAGTTTTGGAGAATCAAAACAATAGGAAACTATACGTGTATTCAACACATGACTCACAATTGACAGCACTCATGCATGCCTTGAATATCTACAACGGTAGGAGCCCTCCATACGGAGCAACCCTTTTGTTGGAATTGCATGAGAAAAGGAACGGCTCTGTGAAGAATACAAACGACTACTTCCTAAGAGTTTTCTATCACAACGAAACCGTAATTAACGGAGGAATTCCACATTCAATTGCTTTGACTGATTGCCAGAATCAGGTCGACTGTCCTCTCAATCAGTACTTTGACTCAACAAAGCATTTATTGTACGATAATTTTCAAAAGGAATGTAATGAAAAGCACTGAACTTTGGATAATCATTCAATAAATAATTGGCCAAATTAATGAATGAGCTTGCTCACTTCTATTTTATAAGTTTAGATATACAGATATTAATGTTTTATTAAATAATATTGAATTTCAAGATTCTGTTATTTTATTATTGATCCGCATTTTTCACTGAGAAAACTTTTAAGTAAAATTCACCTTGCTATCAGATTCAATTCAAGCTTTTATGTAAAAGTTTGACAAAGAATCCATAAAACAGCTTTGATAAAAGCATTACCAAGATAATCAAAGATAGTAAGATTTAAAAAGTATCCGCCATATTAAATTTTTATCAAACCTCACACTCTCTAATGAATTTCCAATTTTTTGTTAGCAAGGTGAACCACCTTGATCATCCTTTAAAATGGTTAATACCATGAAATAAATGGCTTATAAATGTATTGAAAAAATCGATTTTTATATCAAAACTAATAATCTATTGATAACTCATTTTTTGATTTATTGTTATTCTTGACTCTCGAAGAGAAGAAGGTTTGCCTGAAATTTATAATTACTTTCTATTCTGTGCCCAACACATGAGAAGTCACTTATCTCTGACAAACACTTCTTTCAAATTATTGTTTGCCTTTGATTTTCAAACAAAAAACTCTTTCAGACATTAAAGATATTTACGAAGAAAAACATTTTTGATAACAACTTTTGATTGAAGTCTGAATGGCTTTCAGTCAGTCTTTTAAATAGAGTTTGAGTTCAAAAGAAAATTGAAAAAAGAGTTTTCAGACAAAAAAAACTATAGACTCAAAGAGAATGTTGTAATTCATTTTGATTATGGCTTTCCTCGGGAAAGACAAATGAAATTAATAGATTGGGACAGTTATGGACAGTTATAACCGTTATATTTGGCCAACATTACTGACGGCACAGCACAACAGCACAGCCATTGGTAACGGACTTTCATATTAAGCTATTAATCAAAGGCCAGACATAAGACAAAGGCTATAGTCTTGTCTGTGAATGACGTAAAGATCCCGGAGATTAAATGGTTCTGGTCATGGCATCACTTAATCCAGCAAGATCATATTTTGAAAATTTATTTTCTTGATGTAAGTTACAGGATATGTTCGGTGTATTATTTCAAATAGCTTACTTGGTAATTATTTCAACCAGGCTTTCAATTTCTTATATCGACCCACGAATTAATCCACGATTGAATTTCGCTTCGTTGTCAACATATTTATCCTAGTTCATCTTTATGGTTCACCAAGTTTATTTAGAGTTTTGAAAGTTGATTGAAAATTTTGAAATTAATGTTTGTTCATTGACAAAGCTTTTTGGCAAGATCATTTTTCTGAGAGAATTAAATTTGTGTCCCTGGTGAGCCATAGAATTTTTTAAGAACGAAGAAAAAGATGAATAATTTGTTGGTAGAGATGAAGTCAATAATAAAAATCATATTTTTATTTATGGTTTGAGGAAAAGCTAACGAATGACCAAAACGTCATAATTTATGTCTTTGGGAACAACTTTGGGGTAATTGAATGCTTCGAATAAGTTTGAGAACATTTTTCTTACAAAATATTTGACATTTAAACTGAAAAACCTTTAGAATTCATTTCAACAAAATTACATTTCTTCAAAAAATTGGATTTTCATCTCATTTCACATTAAGTTTGTTGAAAAACATTCAGAAATTCTGTAAACTTTTTCTTGGAATCCAAAAATGATTTTATTTAAATTGAATAATCTTGAAAAATTTGAAAATATCAAGTAGTATAACTTGATATAAGCATGTACATACTAAGCACTTAGCTATCAATCGATAAAATCCAGACATTTTATGAATTTTTACCATTAAAATAGTGAAAAAAATGAGCAAATAAACTGAAATCAGTGAATACCTTGCGCATATTTAGAGAGAAACGACAAATGACCACAACATAACTCAGCCCCACTATTACCCGACTCATAATGAAATAGTTTTCTATGACATAAATCAAAGTAAAACATTGTTTTTATTAGTTTTATTGTTTTGGTTGACATTAACTCTAAAGTCTATTTCAATTTCAACGGAATTATTGTATTTTAGAAGAAATTGTATTTTTCCCCAAAAAATGCCACTCCGTAAGTGATATTAGAGGACACACCGTATTATACTCTGTGTTAGACTTATGGCGAGCGGCTCAGCACAAGAGGAAAGAGTAAGTAAAATAACTATAAATAAAAATAAAATATATCATAAAAAATATAGTGAAGTGAGAGATGAGCACCAATTTTGTTGAGTGAAACCCACTTATAGTCTCAAATGTGAGCCAAAAGTTTTTCGAATTATATTTTTAGTCATTCTCTTCAAATGCTTATTACAGTCTGACCCGGTTTACACCCCCTCTCCAATGTGAACATGATGAAAGCAACTTGGTTATCAACAGGCAAAGGGAGAATTGAAAATAACTATTTGACTTTATGACAAGTTGATAAGGTTTACATGTATTGAATGAACTTGCTTATTCTATCCATTTTTTAGATAACTTGTCTGATCAATTTGGAGGAAAAGCGCCTGCTCAATTGAATATCAGAATTTGTTACATATTGTAAATTAGAAAACTTTAAAATGATCAAGAACAAACAGAAAAATAATATTAATTTTGAAAATGTCAGTTGAAGCATGGACACTCATACTGTTTATAAACACTATGGACACTCATATTTTTAATGGAATGTTTGACCGTCTGTTGAATACGACCACAATTTTCTTTGTTTTCTTGATGGTTGAGCTGAGGTTTTTGAAACCGGGTTCCACTGTAGGGATTTAACCGTTGGCTGAGGCACTGGTAAAGGAAAGGGTCGGGTATTAAGAAATTCAGTGACAGTATTGCTCTGTTGTGTTCACAGTTCTCAGAGGCAGCAGATGTTTAAGAGTTTCCTCAAAACACTATATTTTTCTTCTCTTTCTTTTCCTGAAGTTTTTGCAGATTTGATGTCAACTCTTCAGAAAATTAAATTAACTCACATTTGGACAGACATTCACTCATACGGACAGACATAAGGAACGTCTTTCACCAATCAATTGAATATTTTAATATCACAAGAATGTACTCACTTTCCCAAATTATAATCTTGGTAATTTCTCTTTTAAAGTTTTGAATTAGCACACCTGGCTCTTTCATTCATCCTTGTAAATTGATGAAAGAAAAAGTCTGGCATTATCTAATAAAATGTCCTTGGCAAAAATAAATTACAAACGATAGCATTATATTCAATTTGATTGTTTTATGTAGAAGACATCTTGGTCATAAAATAATTTATTAACTAATTTCGTTGATCTCAACATAGAAGCAGAAGAATAATAAAACCGGGTATTTGATTGTCAAAGTAGCAAGCTCATAAAATTGTCTATTTTGTTATCATTAAAAACAGTTTGAGTGTAGTTTAGTTGAAGAGAAAAAAAAAATTAATTAATAAAATTGTGATTACATTAACCGACGCCATAGTAAACTGATCCGAGTAATAGCCAAGAGTCTATTTTGAGCAAGCACTAATTTGATTCTTATGATTGTTGGTGAAGAATAACAAATTCTTATGATTATGTCTGACAATTGACATGGATGTCAAGTGAAACTCAGACTAATCTATGTTTAGCTCAGGAATATATCCCTGGTATTGATGTCAGGGAATCAAATGTCTGGTTATTCTATAAGTTTTCTCTTCGATGGAAAGGCAATACATTTTTTCAGTGAGCGCTCAGAATTGGTTCTGAAATATGAGGAAATAGAAGTGCACTTCAAATGCGAAAATCCAATTGACTGTCAATTTCTATACAAAGCATAAGTGACAACAAAATGAGCCAAACTTTATATGCATTTCATGTGTAATATGGGTTAGAAAGTCATCGCTCCTACACTTTGGGAACGACTTATGGCAGTGTCTTCTACTCTGGGAAACTCTTCACAGACTACTGAAAGTGATGCAGATTTTATTGACAACTGTGAGCGCACCGACTGCTCCCCAACAGTAATAGTCATTAGTATTTCCATTCGATTGCACCCAATTCAAAGTCAATATACACTTCAGCACAGAATGAAATCTGAATTAAGAAGAATTTCGTTTTCGTCTAAATTCTAATCGATTATTGAGAACTGCAGTCAGTGTCGAAAATGTCGACTATTTTAAGAATTAGTTGTTTACTCAGTTTTGCAAAACTCAATCGATGAACAAATTTGAACATTTGATGCTTTCATTTCAATTCAATGACACGAATAAATTTACAAGATTCAATTGAAAAGCACTTTCAGTTAAACATGATTGCACTAAATATAGAACATTATTGTGCTGGCTAATTATATTTACTTCAATTTTCCTTGAAATGAGAGAGAATTACAGATTACTTTAATCTAATTGAACTAGTTAATTAAATGAACCAGATTTAAATTGAGTCACGTCTATTAACCAAGAATGAATTTTATTATTCACATGGTAAATTATTAGCCTCATTATTGAACAATATATTACAAGGGCTTTATGTGAAGTGAAAAATAAGAAAACTATTAACAAGATAAATTTTATGAGAAGAAAAGATCCAATTTTATATTCAAATCCATTCATTGTTGAGAAGAATGTGTGGAAAAAAATAAAATAAAGTCAAATACTATTGAATTGTTGTCTTATTTTGCATACAAAGTATTGGCGAAAAGTTGGGCTCTATTTCAGCGTTGAGTACAACACTTGAATTGAAAGCAAAGATGGCTTTCATTGCAATCGGTTTCTCATTCATGACTTTCAAGCCTTAAATCGATTGCATTATCAATATTTGCGCCCAGTTTTCAATATTACGAACATTTTTCAAACCTTTCACTGAATGAAAAATAAAATTCTCATTCATTTCAATTTTGGGGATAAGAAAAGCCTTCGTTTGTCATTCAAAGATAATACTAATACCTTGCTCATACTAGAACTAGAAAATTATATACATGTATATTCAAAGTCCACTTTTCATATTAACTTGATAAAAATCCAAACAATAATTCTTTATTGAACGACATGGAAAATTCTTAACATGTAGAAAAATTGACATTTTCACTATGAATACATTTGTGAATAACCTAGGTGAATTGAATGTTGAGTCATATTAGTGGAAAAGTAATAACAAATGTCTGGAATACTCATTAAACCCAACATTTTGATGACGAATAAAATTAATGACATTTATATTATATTAGATTTCATTCACTTATATTGGATTCAAATTGAATTCACAAATAATAATAAATTGCTTTGAATTTGATTTGAATTTATCTCTCGTTTTGATATTTGGTTCAATTTATCAACAATTGAGTAATGAATAGAAAAAATGTGTCGTCTGTCAGACCCTATCATTAATCTGTTGTTTGAATGTCGAAACAGAGATACAAATAAATGAATCGCTTTCTTAATAAGAGATTATTCTTTGGATATCCACTCAATTGATCTCTTTTTTCAACTAATGATCAATCAATGCAATGAATTCCCGACTAATTGCTTATTAAACCTGATTTCAGAAGAAAAAGATTATTTGACAGCAGTGATGGTTAAGAGACAAATTGCTAGAACATAGAGTTTGATGAGGGATCACATCATTTGAACAGATTTTAGTTCAAACTATTTTTTTTAATCTTCGAAAATTTGAAATGTTAAATGTGGAGCAACAAGGTCAAACCAATAATAAGTATAAAATTCAAACAAAAATATTCATTTTATTGAAAAATAGAACATTAAAAAAAATTATTCAATTATTTATTAGTCACTTTCTCTGAGTTCTTGGTCTTTTCAGTAATATTTTGAGCAATTACTCCATTTTCTGCATCGGATTTCATTTTTCCTGAAAATATTTTATGAAAACTATAAATAAATTTGAAAATAATTTGAAATTTAGTGAGAATTACTTCTAACGATGTAAACTGTGAGACAAATGGTGGGCACACCTATTATTACGCAAATTATTATCAACACATAGGGAGAGGGTCCGGACGGTCGGGAATGGCGAGAGTTGTACTCTTTCTGCTCGGACTCATATATTTGTGTTTTGTTTCTTATGGTTTGATTAATCCAATCAATAAAATATGAGATTCGAGTGAAAAACTGTAAATTTTGTCCGCAATCGCTCGACTCCCGACCAACAAAGGCTAATATGCCGATGAGGACAGCTCTTTCGCCATCAAATTGGACCAGAGGTGAACCAGTGTCCCTCTTTCCAATAGTTCATGGTTAAAATTGCGATTTCAAAGGAGTGGACTTACAAAACAACTAGGATGTTCTACTTCGAAGCCACACAACTGTTTTGATTCACAACTTCGACTGTCCTCCAGAAGATACTGAGCTTTGGTCAGCAATAGGTTCGGCAAATCTATATTGGATTCACTCAAATTTGGTTTTTCTGTCAATTCTCCAAATCCGCTGAAGAGAGCCCTTTCCTGTCCCTTAGTATTTAACCCTTTCTCTGGTAAACAGACTGTATTAATGATAAAACTGTTGGGGTCGGACTCATCTGAGAGGAAAGGCTTTAGTCTATTGTCGGACAACTCGACTAACGCGATGTCAAAGTAGCGGCCGATGGGGTCCAACAGATTATTCAGATTAAACCTCTCGTGTATTGTAACCGATCGGACAGTTGTAAAGTAATCATCAACTGATCGGTCAACCATTCCTGCTATCACCCAGGTGCTATTCAGTGATATGCTGCCATGAAATATAAGCAAGTTAAATTGAAACCTGTTGTGACCACTCATACCCGGTATCCATGAAACAGTTGGCAGCGGTCACAACGAATCGTTCGCTGATAAGAGCGCCGCCACAGTACTCTTCCCTCACATTCATACCCACCTGTTTCCACATGAAAACTAAAGCCATCCATGGAAATTCGCCCAGGGTGGCGTTCTCTCCTCTCACAATACGGCTCTTAACTGTCAAAGCTTTCAATTTTCCGACACCACAGCTCTCGCTTTGAATATCCGGATAATCTCCGGCTTTCTTACAGTCAGTTATATCTAGATTTCGAGGTTTAGGGTTCAGTCAAATATTGATCACAACTCACGAATCAGTAAAAGTAACCAGAACACTCGTTTCGTGGCAATCATTACAAAGAGCAGTTTATTGAAACACTTATTTCTTAATTATATTCAAAGGAATTGTTATAATTGTTTTGAGCGCTCATTAGTTTCACTTAAAAGTTGTCTTTTAATCGACGAATAATTGCTTTTTTGAGAAAACCATTGAATTGAATGAATTTATTTCTAAATAACTGATTAAATCAGATAACAAACTGTTGTATCAAATACTATATGAAATTCAATTAATAATTGGTTTTTTAATTTTATCCAATTCGGGGCAATCGGCGACCCATTTGTGATGCATAACAATTTCCATATCTATTCTCTTCATTTTGTTGTACTCGAGAAGATTTTTCAGAATATCTATGCAATTGAGTGACACAACCGGCTCTTTAGGAATTTTTACCCCCTTTTTCATAACTTTCAGCATCTTGACCAGACTCATTTCTACATTTGATTTTTCGAATGGGAACGGGTGGTTGTAGTATAGCATCCGATAGAGACAAACCCCTAACTGCCAAATGTCTGACCGAAACGGGTTATAACTGACGACTGTTTTGCCAATAAGTTTGGGTTTCCCTAAATTGACACAAATAAAGACTCGGATCTGTTCGGGAGCCATACAGTCGAGTGTTCCGCCGGCCTTTTCCCTCAATATAAATCCTTGATCGTCTCTGAAGGCGACTCGAGAACAGCCAAAATCTGTTACTTTGATCACTTCTTTGCCACTGGAGTCCTGAGTGATGAGTACGTTCTCCAGTTTGAGGTCGCCGTGGATTATACCCTTTTCATGAACAAAATTCATGGCGTTTGCGATTTGTGTGAAGTAAGTCTTGGTCTCTCTTTCGTCAAACGCTTTTGAGGTTTTGTCATATTTGGCTTTGAGTCGGTCCCTGAGATCACCTCCAGAGGCAAACTCTAAAATTATGAAACAAAGAGTTTCCTTAACCATAAAGTGATCCAAGAGTTGAATCACATTCTTGTGAGAAGTCTTCCGAAGAGCAAAGATTTCGCACTTAAACGCAACAAAACGGGAGGCACTGAATGAGTCGGTTCCTGTCCTAAGTCTCATCACTTTAAGGGCGCGAATAATATTAGTTCTCTTGTCTTTGATTTTGTAAACCTCTCCGAATCCTCCCATTCCTATGGGTGTGTCACCAATGAAATCAAAGCCACAACTGTTGACAATAGCGCGATACCACTCAAATCGGGTCCTATAGTCGTTGTCATTGATTTCAATTGTTTTGGTCACCAGAGAGTCTTCAATCTCTGAGGGACTCATATTCTTAACCCTATTAATGCTTGTCTCCCAATCTGTGCCATATTTAGCGGATCCACTGTCTTTCAGTTTCTTCTTATTCTTCGTCTTCTTTTTGTGGTCTTTTCCAATACTGGCATTTGAAGACTCGGAAGGGTTGGCACAACAGCAGCAAAACACATAACACAAGAGTTTACACATTAACACCAATTATATTCTTGATTATCTCAAATGTCAGTTATAATAGTTTTTTCATAAATTGAATCATTTGTTACCAAAATTATATGAATTTACGCACGAATTTTGAGTCAATTGTCAATTGAAATCAAATACAACAATCATAGCAAACAAATTCATTTTAAACATCAAATGACTGATCAATTCAATCGAAGATATGAGTGGTGTTCTTGGTCCATTTCAAATATATAGTTAACTGGAAGTGGAAGTTCCAAGTTGGAACTCAAACATTTCAATTGTTATCTTAAAATATAGAGTTATATGTTTTAAAATTTAAATCTATTTAAAGAGAATCAGTGAATCGTAAAGAGAGGACAGACATCGACTCAATAATTGTTTGCAATATTAGTGGCCATACATTGAAAAGGGAGAGAAAAAGTCAGTTTAATTAAAGCAAAATGTGTTCACACATTTGTCAACACAATTAAGTTTTGGTCTGTTCTCTCGTTTCTACTAATTTTGTCCGCAGCACAGAATGAGTTTTCGAGTGCCCACTGACTACAGCACATAGAATGACAGAACACATACACAAAACAAATAAATACAATAAGAGCACAGAATAACATAAATCGAAAGGTTTATTATCCGATCAAATCAATAGTAATGGAGTTCATAAACAATTTTGCCCTTCAGTTCACTCATTCAATCAAAGAGTTGAAGAGCACCAGTAGTTGGTCTCGTATTGCCGATCCTGTTGTCCACTGTATTGGCTCTGGAATTGGCTCTGGTATTGGCTCTTCTCATCAGATCTGGAAACGACTAACTCTTTTCCTCCAAATACTGTCTTTAATTACATGAACAGAATAATTGACTAATTTTCTCATTAAATCAGATTTATATAAGATTTATAATCTTAGTAAACCAACTAGGTAGTAAATACTTGATCACTAACTTTTCAAATTTCATTTTCTATTTACTCAATTTTTGATCGTGATCATTTGATATTCAAATTTTATCCTTTTTTTGAAGCCTTTATTAGATAAATGTTGATTTGAGTCCTTCCCTCCCAACTCGTTATTAATTCAAATTAATAAATCAAATTCTAGCGCTAATGCAAATTCACAATTTAAGCAAGGTTCTGGAAGCAACAGTTCTAATAATTGAATATTTATTGAGATTTGTGGGTTTCAATTATATAACAGTCTTTTCAAATACACTTTATTCTGTGCCCATTCGTCAATCTCTTGTTTAGTGATAGATTTGAAAACCTGATCGAAGTGAGGCAACTCTTTTTCGAGATTAGTTATCCAGCGCTTGAAGTTCGGTAAATCTGTCAGATCATAGCCACCCATAATAATAATCCACGCGTTTCCCAGAATTGAGAGGTCAGCGATGGTCAGGTGCTCTCCAGTAATATACTTGTTGTCACCAATGCTCTCATCCAAGAACTTCAGATTATTCTTCAAAGCGTTTGCCTTTTCCTCTGTTGGGTTAGTGTTCAAGTACATTTTGACCATCTTGTTGGTAAATGATAGAAAGAGACTTGTACATTTAATTTTAACGAAACAAATTCATACCAAACCCTGTTTAATGTATGTGCGAAGGGCTATATCAAAGTTGAGCCAACGATCCACTATCGCCCTCTTCTTGGGTTCCGAAGGATAGAGAGTTCCGTTCGGCGCATATGTATTGCACAGGTATTGCATTATTACACGACTTTCCCACAAAACAAAGCCATTGTCCACTATTGTGGGGACGGTATGGTTTGGATTTAACTAAAAATTAATTATTCAATTGTACTAGTTACAAAAAATATTACAATTTTCAATAGAAAATGTTTTTGAATATGACTTTACCTTGAGAAATTCTGGGTCAAATTGTTCATTTTTGCTCGGGTTGATTTCTTTGACTTTGTATTCAAGTCCTAATTGTTTGGCAGTCATAAGCACAGACCTGCAAGGTGCACTCAGCTTAAACGAATAGATTTCAATGACCATTACTTTTATTCAGAATTATCTTGTTCAAATTTTGAAATTTAATTCAGACTTAAATGAGATATACACTGAAAAATCCGTTAATTTACTGCAGACATATAATAACCAAATGGAGACACAATTTTTATAAATTTCAAGTAATTTAGCCTTGGACAGTGACCCTGGATATAGACAGACCAATAAGGAATGTTGTGTACTTTTCAGGTGCTTTTATTAAATAACATTTACTTAATCTCTGATTAGATTGAATTTCGCGAAAATTTATTTAATAAATTTATTTATTAAACTTTATTATCTAAAAATAATAAAAGTTGATAGATTATTCATCCAAATAATGATTAACAGAAGAATAATCTCAAATTTGTGGTCATATTTTTGATACAGGGATACAATATAAGAATACAAAAGGATTTTTCAATCATTATATAAACATAATAAGGGAGAGTATATTCTGCAGGTTTAAAGTTCATTGAATTTTCTGCTCAAATAATCTTTGGATTTACCAATAAATGTCTGCAACTCTTCGGGAGTGCCAGACATGAAGATCTCATTGAAATAGGGAAGAGTTGTCGTCAGGTTTGTCTGCCATCGCTTGAAGTTTGAATACTCTAACAAATCGATTGGACTCATCGCTAAGAACAGAGTACTGGCAAACAGTGTCAGGTCAGCGATAGTCAAGAGGTCACCCGTCAGGTACTTCTTATCGCCGATTAGCTGATCCATAATTTTCATGTTATTCTTAAAGGCAAGAATCTTGTCTTCGGGGGGATCCGTTCCCAAGAACTGTTTCATCATCTGATGACAAATAATTTTAATATCATTTAAAACTTTTCATAGTAAATAACTTACGACGAACTTGGATGTACCAAGCAAAGTTATATCGAAATTAAGCCATCGATCAACTATTGCTCTCTTCTGAGGATCTTTCGGGTAAAGAGTACTGTCCGGTGCATATTGATTGCACAGGTATTGCATGACAGCTCGACTCTCCCATAAGATAAGTCCGTCGTCCACTATAGTTGGGATGAGATGAGCTGGGTTTATCTGTTTAAATTATGCTTGCTAAATTATTCAACCAAACAAAAGAATGAGTAATACCTTCAGAAATTCTGGTGAAAACTGTTGTCCTTCACTCAAATCAATATTCTTGAGATTGTATTCAATTGCGAGCTCTTTGAAGAGACAGAGCACTGACCGACAGAAAGGACTCAAATGAAAGGAATATAAATCGATTGTCATTTTGCTTATATCGCGAAACAGATTTCAAATCACAAATTTCCGATTGAATTAAACAAAACTAATAGTTCTTCCCTTTGTGTTCACTCTATTAAATAGAGGACTCGAATACTGTCTAATAATTGTTAACTTTGAGGCAAGACTTGCACCGAATGCACTCACATATGACAACAAGTTTCCAAGGATGGGGGCGTTTCCTATCATCTCATTTGATTTCCAGAATGATCAACCATAATTTTATTCTGTGTGTGCAACTGACAGTGATTTCAACTAACCTTGCTACTCTTACATTTGGAATTTGATTAACTTGCAAGTCTATTGAAATTTAATGCGAAGGCCACTCCTTTTTCGAAATAATTTCCTCAATTTTGAAATAACTAAAACCATTATAACTTTGAAAATAATATTAAATTTTAATTTTCATTTCATTTTAATAAATCAATAGATTTTATAAACATTTAAAAGAAGTTTAAAATAATACAGAATTTAATTCAAATGAAAAAAGTATTAATTATTTTGATTATGCGTTTTGTTTGGCCGCCAGGAGTTTGGCCTTAATTTTTTCGACATAACCCATAATCTCTTCCTTCTCGAAGTGATTGATTTCCTCATAATAAGGGAGTTCTGATTTCAGAGATGACATCCATCGCGAAAAATTCGGGAAATCACTCAAATCGAATCCGACAAAAGAGAGAAGACCTGTTGTGGCCAAAAGGGACAGGTCGGCGATAGTCAACTGGTCGCCCGTCACGTACTTCTTATCGCCGATCAACTGATCCGCGAGTTTCAGGTTATTTTTGAAGGCATTCACTTTGTCTTCTGGGGGCTCAACACCGGAGAACAGTTTCGTGAACTGTGAGGAAAGACACAGAATTCAGCACAGAATTGAATATGATAACCTGATAATTGAATCTAGATTAACTTACGACAGCCTCTCGTTGTGAGGCCAGAAGACTCATATCAAAGTTGAGCCATCTGTCCACCACTGCCCTCTTCTTAGGGTCCTTTGGGTAAAGAGTAGTGTCGGGGGCGTACTTATTACACAGATATTGCATAATTGCTCGGCTCTCCCATAAGATAAAGCCATTATCATCCAGGGTTGGCACAGTATGGCCAGGGTTCATCTATCAGAAGTGGAAAAACAAATTTAGTCAATTTAAATGAGATAATAATCGGTTTGAATTACTTTAAGAAACTCAGGCTTCATGTGATCACTTTCGCTCAGGTCTGTAGTCTTGATATTTAAATCAATGTTAAGATGTTTGGCGGTCATGAGGACAGCCCTACACGGAGGGCTCAATCGCATCGAATAGATATCAATAGTCATTATTTAACGAATAGTTTGAAAAACACAAAATAAAAATTACTAAAAAACAGTTACCAAAAGTAGTGATACAATAGTAAAGAGCTTTCCTTAGGAGTGAATACCTGTCTGTTCGCTAAACGACCAAAGAATACAACTTTTATTTAATCATTTTCAAGGCTATCCGGCTATTGATAAATCCAACTCTAATATTATCTCACAAACAGTGCACTCAATGGTAATTAAAATAGTTGTTCAGATGGTCTATGATTTGCACTGCAATGAACTATAACTTCCCATAAAAATGTCGATTACTGTAGTTGTGAGTCATGGCATCCGAAGGACGTCCCGATTAATACTAATTTAATTCACAATAATTTCTTCACTGAATGACTGACAAAAATGTCGCCAATGAAAGTTCAATTGTAAACCAGATCATTCCATTCAAATATTTAGGTTCTCATAAACTGAATTGAGTTTATTATCATATTAAACTTCAAATAATCTTGTACATTTTACCATGGCATCAGATTTTCATTATGCTTAGATGACTGCAAAATATGCTAGACAATGGAATACAATTGTATTTGAGTTTGTTTAATAGCCTGGATTCTTTATTTTTAAGAATACACGAATAACAAGACATTTTTCTTTTGTATTATTGTTTTTGACCTTGTTCACTCAGTTGTGTTCTTCGCTTTTCGAGTAAAGACTTGAGATATGACTCTTCGAAGTGATTAATCTCTTCATAATAAGTGAGCTCTGATTTGAGGGCCGACTGCCAGCGCTTGAAGTTCGGCAAATCTGTGACATCATATTTGTATGTCTCCAACATAGCAGTGGTGGACAACACCGACAGATCCGCGATTGTTAGCTCATCGCCGGTCAGATATTTATTATCACCGATCGATTGATCCACAATTTTCAAAAGGTTTTTGAATGCAATGACTTTGTCTTCGGGGGGATCCACTCCTGTCATCATTTTCATTGACTTTTCGACAAAATATTTGAAAATCAAAGTTAGAAAATCAGAATGAATTGTCAGATGTCTTACAACCACCGCTTTTTGTGCTGTGCCCAGAGTCAGGTCAAAGTAGAGCCAACGCTCCACTATTGCTCTCTTCTGTAAGTCTTTGGGATAAAGAGAACTCTCGGCTCCGTATTTATTGCACAGGTATTGCATAATGACCCGACTTTCCCATAGAATAAAGCCATTATCGATGATTGTGGGCACAGTATGGTTAGGGTTTATCTATAATGACATTATTGAACTAGCTCAGTAATTAAATAAATTACTACTCGTTAAATACCTTAAGATATTCAGGTTTAAATTGGTCACCTTGAACAAGATCAACGTTTTTGATATTCAAGTTTATGCCGAGCTGTCTGGCGGTCATGAGGACAGCCCTGCAGGGGCCACTCAACCGCATCATATAGATATCAATTGACATTTATTACAATTATTTTATGACTTTTACCCAATTTATTGAAAAGAGTTAATTAAAAATTGGAGTAAATAAAAGTATTTTCGTTAACGAATGCATATCTACTCAATTGATATAAGTTTTTATATGAAAATTCGAGGACATTCAACAGATAATGAATAGTAGCGGTAAGTGATAAAAAACTATTGACATTTATTATATTTAAGCAAGCAACAAACATAAAACATTAATCAACA
>JAQGBD010000709.1:0-24694 GCA_034698165.1 Punctoribates punctum | reverse complement strand
AAAATTATTGTTGTTTTCAAACATAAACACAAAACACGTGAGAAGTGACACAAAGTCTTCTCTAAACATAACTTACGATAAGTTTTAAACAATTTTTTTGTGTGAATCAGAATTCAGTGGAAAAGGCTATAGAAGTCAATTACCCCTCAAATGAGAGAAAAAAAGTTGAAGACAATCACAGAAAGGATTCACTCTGTCATCGATTTTGTGACGATTTGTGTGAAGATATTCTTCAGTTCCTGTCTTTGAAGGACAAACTGAAACTTGAATGTGTGTCCAAACATCCAGAGGAATACTTTCTTTAAGGAAACGATTGCACCATGTTTCTTTTTTCCAAAAATATTGATTGTTTTCCATTGTTGAAAATAATAATGAATTACCCTGCATATTTATTTTGACTTTGCAACAGAATGAATAACTATTTTATAGATTAATAGGCTATTAATTAAAGGCAATTGAAATAGGTGATCTATATAAGCTTGCAACATTCGCCTTAACAATAATCAATACAACACTCCAATGAAGTTAATTATTATTTCGATTTATTGATCTTATGAGTTATGACCATGTTTATAAAGTAATTTTGTCTTTTATTTGAATTTCATCATGCATTCATAATTCGTCTATTGAAACATGGTTAATTATCGCTTAAAATGCTAATAAATTTTGATAGAATATAAAAAACATTGAATTTTCATATCATTTATCAAATATTCATCCAAGAGCATAATTTTAAGCTCTTGCTCCATTAAATAGCTGTTAAATAGAATAGCTTCATAATAACCAAGATCATGAAAAGTAATAAAAAGTTACTTCAATTGTTTTATATTCTGAGCCTATCTTTTGGCTGTTTTTGGCAGATATTCAAAGTCTGTAAATTGTATTTCAATTATCCGACGAATATATTCATTGATATGAAGTTAAATGTTTTGACACAACGATTGCCGGCAATGACTTTCTGCACGGATACCCAGGACATTAATGAAGGAAAATCGAGTGCCGCTGCCCTCCAATTCGCTTCTCAAAAGTTCAAAAAGCAAATGTTCGATTCAATCTACCTGGGTCAAAATGGTACATGGTATAACATAACACCTAAACTCCTGGAGGGGGCCATTGAAAGAATTAGCAGAAATCATTATTGTATCACGGTAAACTCGCTTCTTTCAGGTAAGAATTCTATCATTTATCTAGTTTATTAATTTAGAATCATTTGTCAATTAAATACCATGGTCAATTCTTCATGAAAATTTTCTTGCAAACAATAATTTAAGTATTAAATTGAACAGGAGCACCCACTCTGAAACTCAAACACACTGATTCACTATCAATAAGGCTGGATGAATTTGGCCATTACGATATGTGGTGGCTGTTCTTGCACAATTCCAATGATGTTCCAGCCAGCACAGAATTCAATTCGTATCAACTCAAGAAGAGGTATTACCAGACCCTAACCTGGAAACTCTCCTCATTTCAACTCTTGGAAAGTCCTTATTCAACAAACTGTAAGAACTATGGATCGATTACTGCCTACCGGTCCCGTAGAGACTGTGTTCGTGAATGCAAACTGAAAGCCAGTGTTTCTGAATGTGGGGTCACTTCAGATGAGGTAGACTTTAAATAGGGAAAGGAGTCGGTGTCATTTATTTTAAATACGACCTTTCTCAGTAAAATAGACTTCGATGCAATTTGTCTGAATGCCTGTCCTCACTATGACTGTCACATCGATTATTATAAACCGATTGGTCTGTCGGACAGGTATGACAACTACTCTCACGTAACGGTAGATCTGGTGATGCCCTCAGAGCCAGAGATGTCTTACATATATGAACCCAGAATAGAGTCGATTGAATTTGTCTGTTATATCGCTTCCACTCTGAGTATGTGGTTCGGGGTCTCTATGTATACCTCATTTGATTTAATACTTTTGTTTCGCAATAGACTAATCAGCAAGGTTAATAACAAATTCAAGATCAATAATCATATGAATGTGTTTGTTAAAAATAGAGTAATTAGTAACAAGTATTGATCATGCAAATTTATTGATTCAATGCTCTTTCAACATTAAATACAATTATCACATAAGAAAATTAATCATTTCACCATGGTAATTCATTTAATTTCAATAAAGTCATTTGACATAATTGTATTCCTTATTCAACAAATCAATAAAACAATTATCAAGGTTAGAATTCACTTCTATTCAATATTTTTCAATTCATTTCAATAAAAACTTCCCAAGCAAATTGGCTTATATTATTGCAGTTAATAAGAAGCTTGAATCACTTTTTTTCGACCAAGTTTAGTTTTAGAAATAAGAATTTCAAAGTTAGAGTTATAAGTGTTTACGTATTTTATGTTTTGATTAACAAATGCTTCACTTCTCACGTGTTTTGTGTTTATGTTTGAAAACAACAATAATTTTCTCTGTTTTAAAGATCTTGTTATCCAAGATATATAATCTTGGTTACTTTTACACTGAAGAAGAATATGAAGGTAAAGATGTTCTCTAAAAGTGGTGAAATTTACTGTCGTTTAATAAATTATTTCCAACAGAATTATGTCTGAAATGTCAACAAATGAGAGAAAGAAAACTGAAGACTACTTCAGAACGGATTCATTCAGTGATGTCTTTTGTGACGATTTGTGTGAAGTTATTCTTCAGTTTCTGCCACTAAAAGACAAACTGAGACTCGAATGTGTGTCCAAACAGTTCCAGAGGACTGTATTCATCAAACAAACTATATTGGAATGTATGCCAAACTTCGACAAACCGGATCAGTTGAATCAGTTTAAAAGACTTCTTCAAAAGCTGCCGAATATCAATGAAATTCAACCAAAATGTGAGGGATTTCATGAAATACAAGCATTTGATTTGATTGTCGAAAATTGCAATAAAATGAGTAATTTTTACAAATTTAAATACGAATATGATTTGTACAGTAAAAAGTTCATCGCTAAGTTTGGCCCACAATTGGTGTCACTTAAACTCCAGTCAACATTCCTTAGCGTCAAATGGGAGACAATCACTAATATCGAGGAATTGGTTTTAAGTAATTTCTGTCGGCTTTTATCGGGCGTTAAATTCAATCGACTCAAGAGTTTTCATT
Source organism: Punctoribates punctum (assembly GCA_034698165.1). NCBI lineage: Eukaryota > Metazoa > Arthropoda > Arachnida > Sarcoptiformes > Punctoribatidae > Punctoribates > Punctoribates punctum. The sequence continues at coordinate 21,587 of JAQGBD010000709.1, read as the reverse complement.
TGACTCATATAGAGAAAGGAAAGTGGGATCTAATGGAACCGTTCATCAAATTGAACGCCAATACAATCAAATATCTAAGTCTTGATTGTTATGAAGAGACAGAAACTGATGAAACAAAAGTCAATCGTATTCTGAATATGACCACAAAAATCCCAAATTTGGTTCACTTCAGACTTCATACCACTTATTATCGAATGAATGACAGAAAATTCGCCACAAATTTAAGACAAATGGCTCTCAATTGCAATCACTTGAAAAGTCTTGATATTAGATATATCTTAGACCTGAAGAACGAGGAATCTGTGGAACAATTGTTGTCACCTCTGAAACAATTCAAACATTTGAAGCGATTAGTCATCGATTTCGATGTTTACGGAGATATTGACAAAAGTCTGAAATTATTTTCATTCAAAGCATTTAAAGGTTTTGAAAATTTAACGCATTTGGTGTTAGACTTCTTGGAACCCATCTTTTCGTCCGCTTATTGGAGTTTATTATTGAAAGAATCAATTCTCACAGATATTGACATCAATTTACCTAAACTCCAGTCTCTCCACATTCAGAATAACATTATGAATGCCAGCGAATGGACGGCCGCTATTCTGAGCCGTCTGTCGAGACTACAAACAATTCGGTTGAGAGTAAAGGATGTGTCGATTATACCCCACTTCGAGACAGAACTCATCAAAAACTGCAAACATATTAAACGAATCCGTATTACAGACCAATAGATATTCACTTCTTTTGTCATTTATTGTAATTTTTAAGAAGTTTTTAATCTTTAAGAAAAATATTACGAATAAAATGTTCAATATTTTCACCAAAATTAGTGTCAATACAATTGAAAACAGAATTTTAATTCACTTAATTAACAAAATTAAATACTCTTAAAGACCAGAGTTTGACCGTTGGTTAGGAACTCCTAACTTAGGACTACTTAACAAAAGATTTCTTTGATTTTCAAAAGATTTTTATTAATTAAAACTAAAAAATTGTTCAAAATTTGAATTTTTTGTTGAAAACGAGGCAAAAAAAGATGAATATCTATCGAAAGAGTCTTCTTTACATTCGTTTATAAGTACCCAGGTGTGTTCCACAGGTGGGACAGTGGTGTTCAATATCCTTACAGTCCTCTACACAGCACGGGATAAGACAACAGCCACACCAACAGCAAATAACACACAGTCCGACGACTAAGAGCCAAGTGAGGGTCCCAGCAGTTGCTTTGGTTCGGGTCATCACTACTTTCTGACAGCGACCGCAGGTCACTTCCATTGGCTTCGGACCAAAGGCGCCGCCATTTTTGACAGAAGGTGTTGCCAATGGTTTTTCTTGAGATCCTCCTCCAGAAGGCATCGGTTGGTCAGACTTTTGCTCCATAAGTACTCTAAACGATACAAATTTGAGTCAACTTTAAATTAATGGCCGATCTTAAGGACGTAACTGTCGTTTGAATTACTTTTCAATTGATTCAAATGTTGGATAAAAATGAAATATTTTCGACTCTTTTCACGCGAAAAATGTTTTAATAATTGAATTCAAAAATTAAATCAAATTTATTGTCGATATTATTGAGTATTTTTGAATCAAATTATATAAAATTGAAATATTTGTCATAAAATGGTTTCATATTTAGGGAAATCAGTTCAACACAAAAGTAGTAGAGATTCGTTCAGTGATAGAGTTTGTGATGACTTGTCTGAAGTTATTCTTCAGTTCCTCGACTTTGAAGATAAATTTAGACTCGAATGTGTGTCCAAACAGTTCCAGAGGACTGTTTTCGTCAAACAGACAGAACTGAAGTATTATTTCAAACTCAAGAATTGGGATCAATTGAAAGGATTGGAAAATCTTCTTCAAAAGCTGCCGAACATCACAAAAGTGTTTACTTTGAGGTCTATAGAGATTGAATCAAATGGAAACAAAACGTTTTCGGGCTTAGGATTTGATTTGATCCCAAAATATTGTCCAAAAGTCACTCATTTCGAGACAACTTTGTGTCCCCCCTTTGTTGAAGGATGTGGTCAATTATTTTTCGATATTTATTCGCCACAACTTATATCATTCAAAAGCCACAATCGGTTCGTCAATTGGCAGACAATGACTAATATAGAAGAACTGGATTTGTGGGAAATTACGCCACAATTGTCTTCTAATAAATTTAATCGACTCAAGAGATTCAAAATAAGAATAGATATTACAGATGAAGACATCGATCGGTTGGAAGAGTTTTTTCAATTGAATGCCATTTCTATCAGACATTTCCATCTGAATGTATTTCGTTTTGAAAACATAAAAAATAGAGACCAAAAAATGTGTCGTCTTTTGGCATCGATTACAAAAGCGAAGAATTTGGTTCATTTGAATTTCTTATTTGCTCATTTTTTCACCGAAAAGCAATACTTCAAAGAGTTGGGACAAATAGCTTTCAAATGTAAACATCTGAAGAGTCTTGGAATCAATTATCACTTCAGTTCAGTTGTCAATAACGCGGAATCAGTTGAAAAGGTTTTCACACCTCTCAAGGAATTCAAAGAACTAAAGCGTTTGAGAATTGGTTTTATCAAAAGTGGGCAACAATTTGAAGATATTATTGAATTGTTTTCACTCAAACTTTTCAAAGGGTTGCAAGAGTTGACTCATTTGGATATCCGTTTTCCTTATTTTTGGATTTTAGAGGAGAGACAACTCACAGATATTAGCATTAATTTATCAAAACTTCAATCTTTGAAAATCCAGAATAAACTAATTGCCAGCGAATGGACGGCCGATATTCTGAGCCGATTGTCGAGACTCCAAACAATTGAATTGTTTTTAGAGAATAAGTCAATTGCGACATATATTGAAACTCTTATCAAGAAAAAGAGCAAAAGAATTACTCAAATCAATATATATTAATAATTAATATATTATACATGAAGTCTTGGTTTAGAAAGAATTGACTTAATTTATAAAATGATATAATAAAACATCAAAAAAGTTTCGATATTCACGTGTTTTTATATTTTATAATATAATTTAAAAATATTTTCGTTTACTTTATTGTCGATATTATTCGGAAGTTTTGAACCAATTTTTATAAAATAGAAATATTTGTCTTAAAATGGGTTTACATTCAGTTAAACACAAATACAGAAGGGATTCATTCAGTGATCAGTTTTGGGATGATTTGTCGGCAGATATTCTTCAGTATCTCTCTCTTGAAGACAAACTAAGACTTGAATGTGTGTCCAAACAGTTCCAGAGGACTGTATTCCTGAGACAAACTGTTTTAGAGTTCAGTTTTGATTTTAAAAATTTCAATCAATTGAAGGGTTTTGAAAGACTTATTCAAAAGATGCCGAATATCACAAAAGTGTTGACTAAAGATCTGAAGGAATGGGAAACACATAAAAGAGTTTATTCCGACTTAGCTTTGGATATAATAATCAAAAACTGCACTAAAGTCACTCATTTTGATACCCTTTCGATGTTTTACCTGAAGGAAGAGAGGGCTGAAAAATTTATCGCAAGATTCGGACCAAAATTACTTTCAATTAAATGCAAACTTGGATTAAATTATATCAAATGGCATATAATGACTAATATCAAGGAAATAGTGTTCCCAGAACTGACGCCACAGTTTTCTGCCATTAAATTCTGTCGACTAAAGAGTTTTAAGACACGAATTGATCTCAAAGATGTGTTCATTCATCGGTTGGAAACTTTCATTGGACTCAACGCCAATACTATCAGGTTTTTGGAATTTGATTCCTGTCATTATGAAGACAATGAAAACCAAGATAAGAATATCAGTCGTCTATTGTCTTGCATCACAAGAATCAAGAATTTGGTTCATTTGAAGTTCTTTTTCGCTCGTTTTCTGACTGACAAACAATTTTTCAAAGAGTTGAGACAAATAGCCCTCAAATCTATTTATTTGAAAAGTCTTGACATCGATTATCATTTTATGCTAAATGAAAACCAATCCGTTGATGAAGTGTTGTCACCTCTGAACCATTTCAAAGACCTGAAGCGTTTGAATATCGTTTTTCTTTATGGCGGAAAACAAATGTATCGTAAAATGAAATTGTTTTCATTCCATGCATTTAAGGATTTCCAAGAGTTAACTCATTTGGATATATATTTTCCAGTTATTAGATTTCAAGAGACAATACTCACAGATATCGACATTTGTTTACCAAAACTTCAGTCATTGAAACTCCAGAATTGGATTTATATAATATCCAGCGAATGGACGACAGATATTCTGTGCCGACTCTCGAGACTTCAAACTATTGAATTGAATGTAGAAATTGATTCAATTGCGGAACAAATTGAGACACAACTTAAAGAAAGCTCCAAAAGAATCAAAAATATAATAACTATGAAGTAATAAATGAGAATTGAATTTCTAAAACCTATTCTTCAAAAAAATGTTGAATTTTTAATACAAAATATTTTGTGTCTAAGAAATTGAATTTTTTGACTACCAATGAAATTATGGCAAAATTTCAATTTAAATCATTTTAGTAATTGTTTGATAAAATAATATTTATTTCTCTCGTGTTTTCAATTTTGAAATTTTCATAAAAATTGGATTTTATTGAAAATCAATTCAAACGAAATGCAGTCCACAGAAGAGAACTACAGAAGGGATTCATTCAGTGACCAGTTTTGTGACGATTTGTCGGCAGATATTCTTCAGTTTCTGCCATATGAGGACAAATTCAAACTCGAAAGTGTGTCGAAGCAGTTCCAGAGGACTGTATTCTTGAGGGAAACTGTTTTGGATTATACAAACTTCAAACTTCAAAATTTGAATCAATTCAAAAACTTTGAAAGATTAACCCAAAAGATGCCGAATATTAGAAAAGTGTTGACTCAAGAAATGGTTAAAATGTTGCCGAACATGGATTGGTATACCCAATGTTATACCGATTTAGCATTCGATGCAATCATCAAAAACTGCCCCAAAATCACTTATTTCGACACAAATTTAATGTACAGATTAACAAATGAACAAGGTAAAAAGTTCATCTCAAGATTCTGACGACAATTACTCACATTTAAATGTGAATTTCGGTCTTTTTTCAAATGGTCGACAATGAGTAATATGGAGCAACTTGCTACATCTGTTGTAACTCAACAGTTATCGGTCACTAAATTTAGTCGACTTAAGAGTTTTAAGACCAAACCTTTGATTAATGATAAATATATCGAATGGTTGAATGCCTTCCTTCAATTGAATGCCAATAGTATCAGACATTTGGAACTCGATTGTCTTTATTATGGAAACCATGAAAATACTCAATACAACATCAGTCGTCTCTTGTCTTCCATCACAAGAATCAAGAATTTGGTTCATTTGAAGTTCTTTTTCGCCAAATTTCTGACTGACAGACAATTTTTCAAAGAGTTGAGTGCAATGGCCATCAGTTGTAGTAATTTGAAGAGTCTTGAAATCAATTACCACTTTCTCCTCAAAAACAATGAATCGGTTGACAAACTGTTGTCACCTCTGAAGCCATTTAAAGCACTGAAGCGTTTGAAAATCGTTTTTATGATTATTGGACAACAAATGGAAAAAAGTATTGAATGGTTTTCATTCAAGGCTTTCAAAGGGTTGGAAGAGTTGACTCATTTGGACATCTGTTTCAAAACAGAGTTCTGGATTTCTGGTCGCAAACTGAAGGAGAAAATACTCACAGATATTGATATTAATTTACCAAAACTTCAGTCACTAAAAATTTGGAACACTATAAAAGTCAGCGAATGGACGGCAGATATTCTGAGCCGACTTTCGAGACTACAAACAATAGAAATTTCAATTTTTGATAAACAATTCGGATGTTTTGTTGTCTTAAAGTCATTCTTTGGTTATCAATCGTTTGTCAGACAAATTGAGGCAAAACTCGAGAAAAATTGCAAAAGAATTACTCAAATAAAAATTTATTCTTAAATTTTATAGACTTTATAGACTCTATGTTATAGAGATTCAGTTAAGAAAAATGAAATAAAATAAAAACATTGAAACAAATTCTTTATTAAAAAAAAAATTAAGAATATTTTCAATTAATTTATAACTTAAATTCAGTCGACTCAAGCGTTTAAAGATAGAAATGGAACTTGATGATAAATATATTCAATGGTTGGATGCCTTCGTTGAATTGAACGCCAATAGTATCAGACATTTTGAGATCTATTGTAATCGTTTTGCAGACGTCGACGAACTCGATTGTTGTCATTATCAATACACTGGAAATCAAGACAAAATCATTCGTCTTTTGTCTTCCATCACAAGAATGAAGAATTTGGTTCTTTTGAAGTTCTTTTTCGCCAAATTTCTGACTCACAAACAATTTTTCAAAGAATTGAGTGCAATGGCCATCAGTTTAAGTCATTTGAAGAGTCTTAAAATCAATTACCACTTTCTCCTCAAAAACAATGAATCGGTTAATAAAGTGTTGTCACCTTTGAAGCGATTCAAAGAACTGAAGCGTTTGAAAATCATTTTTATTGATATCGAACAACAAATCGAAGGAAGTGTTAAATGGTTTTCATACAAAGCTTTCAAAGGGATGCAAGAGTTGACTCATTTGGATATCTGTTTCCATTATTGGATATTAGAGGAGAGAATACTCACAGATATTGACATTCATTTACCAAATATTGAGTCATTAAAAATCGGGAACACTATAAAAGTCAGCGAATGGACGGCAGATATTCTGAGCCGACTCTCGAGACTCCAAACAATCGAAATACCAGTTTTTGAAAATCAATCGATTGTGAGACAAATTGAGGCAAAACTCGAGGAAAACTGCAAAAGAATTACTCGAATGAAAATATATTCTCGAAGTTTATAGACTTTATAGACTCTATAATATAGAAGAAAAATAAAATAAAATAAATCATTGAAACAAATTCTCTGTTAAAGAATTGGAAATTTTCAACAAAAAAATTAAGAATAATATTCAGAATATTTTTAAATAACTTAAAACTTTTTGATTCACAAAAAAATTGTATAAAACTTAACGTAAGTTATGTTTAGAGAAGACTTTGTGTCACTTCTCACGTGTTTTGTGTTTATGTTTGAAAACAACAATAATTTTCTCTGAATTTTGATTTAATTTCAATTCATTTTAATCTCAATTATGTCTAAAATGTTGTCAAATAAGAGACAGAAAACTGAATACAACTTAAGGCGAAGATATAGAAGCGATTCATTCAGTGATGTCTTTTGTGACGATTTGTGTGAAGTTATTCTTCAGTTCCTCCCCTTTGAGGACAAATTCAGACTCGAAAGTGTGTCCCAACAGTTCCAGAGGACTATTTTCGTCAAACAAACTCTATTAAGCCGTAAATACATATTCGACAACCTGGATAAGTTGAATAGATTTGAAAAACATATTCAAAAGCTGACGAATATCAGATCAATTAAAGAAGTATTTATCGGTTGTTATAAATTGGAAGCAATGGCTTTGGTTTTCAAATACTGTCCACAAATCACTCGTTTATCCTCTGATTCATTCAATTTTCAATTATTGAATAATTTCGTCAATAATTTTGGGCCACAATTAGTGTCACTTAATCTTGAGTTTGAAAGACATTACTCGACATTAGATGACATCAATTGGCAGACAATCAATAATATCGAGAAAATAGTTTTAAATCATTTTATACCCAATTTGTCTGACATTCAGTTCAATAGACTTAAGTGTATTGTCGTGAATAAAGTCAGGAATAAAAACTGGTATCCGTTGGAAAAGTTCCTCGAAGTGAACGCCAATACTATCAGACATTTGGAACTCTTTTATAATGACAATTACCGAGAGTTGGATCCATACAAACTGAATCGCCTCTTGAATGTGATCACAAAAATGTCAAATTTAGTTGATTTCCGAATTTTTGGTTTTCCTCGACTCAATGACAAACAATTTGAGACATTTTTAAGACGATTGGCTCTTAATTGCCTTCATTTGCAAAGATTTAATGTTAATTATTGGTTTAATCTGAAGTATGACATGACTTACGAAGAAATGTTGTCACCTATGAAACAATTGAAAGCATTGAAGAGTTTGGATATCTATTTCAGAATTACTAATATTGAAGAAAAGGCCGAAAAAATTAAATCATTTTCAATAAAATCATTCAAAGGCTTTGAAAGTTTGAGTCATTTGTGTTTTGCATTCAACACAAAATTGCGTTTAGAAGAGACAACACTGACAGACATTGACATCATTTTACCTAAACTTCAGTCTTTGAAAATCGGACACGAGATTCATGTCAGTGATGGGACCGTCGATACTCTGAGCCGACTCTCAAAACTTCAAAGAATTTGTTTTAATAAATTCAGCGATCGATCTGTTATTTCCCAGATAAGGACCAAACTCCTAAAAAAGTGCAAAAAACTCGAAACAGTTTCAGTTTGTTTCCTATAAATAACTATTAATTCTATGTTTTTCTCGTTAATTGTATTACAATTTGAATACTATTCCCAAATATTTTTGATTAAAGATTAATAACATTTCTATCTTTTGATTAAACAGTTTATTAATTAATGTAAAACTTATTTTCAATTATTATTTGAATTAATTATTTTTGTTTTATTCAAAATCTAAACAATTTTGATGTTATTTTCAAAACTTAAATCAATTAATGTTAACGTAATTAGTGTTTAGAGAAGACTTTGTGTCACTTCTCACGTGTTTTGGGTTTTTGTTTGTAAACAAAAACTATTTTTCTCTTAATTTTGATTTACTTTTAATTGATTTTAATTGCGTTTAAAATGACTTCAAACCAAATTCAAACCTTTGAAGACAACTACAGAAGAGATTCGTTTAATGACAGAGTTTGTGATGATTTGTGTGAAGTTATTCTTCAGTTTCTTTCACTAAAAGACAAACTGAGACTCGAAAGTGTGTCCAAACAGTTCCAGAGGACTGTATTCTCGAAGGAAACAGTTTTGGAGTATAAATACAACTTTGAAGACGAGGGTCAGTTGAAAGCATTTGAAAGATTTCTTCAAAAGCTGCCGAATATTACAAAAGTGATGACAACTGAAGAGATGTCACAAAACTATGTCAGAGATTATGACAACAAAGCATTTGATCTGATTATGAAATACTGCCATAAAATCACTCATTTGGACACATATTCGGCGGAACTGCTCAACAAAGAAGTGAAGCAAAATTTGATGGATAAGTTTGGCCCACAATTAGTGTCACTTAAACTAGAATTTGGTTTACTTGACATCAAATGGCAGTCAATGACTAATATCGAGGAAATAATTTCGTCTAATTTTACGCCACAATTATCTGCCATTAAATTGAAAAAACTGAAGAATTTTGAAATAAGAAACAGTATTTCAAATGAAGACTTGGATCAGTTGAATGACTTCTTCGAATTGAACGCCAATTCGATCAAACATTTGGAACTCAATTGTCTTTATATGGATTCCGCGGAAAACCAAACGGAGACTAAAGTCAAACAACTCCTGAATATAACGACAAAACTCACAAATTTGGTTCATTTCCGACACTTCTCTGGTTTTGGTTTAAATGACAGACAATTCTCTGAAGAGTTGAGACAATTGTCTCTCAAATGCAATCATTTGAAAAGTCTTGAAATCAATTTTCATTTACTCATCAAAAACAGCGAATCAAATGAAGAAGTGTTGTCACCTCTGAAGCAATTCAAAGGACTGAAGCGATTGGGGATTGACTTCATAAATATGGGCCAAGAAATTGAAGAAAGCATTAAATTTTTTTCATTCAAGGCTTTTATGCCTTTCCGAGAGTTGACTCATTTGGAGATATATTTCGCGGTTTGCAGTCCTTTAGATGAGACAATCCTTACCGACATTGACATCAATTTACCGAAACTTCAATATTTGAATATTCAGAACGAGATTTATGCCACTCAATGGACAGTGGCTATTCTGGGCCGACTCTCGGCACTCGAAACCATTATATTGAGGGTAAGGGATAAGTGGATTATACCCCACATAAGGACACGACTCGAGAATAAGTGCAAAAATATTAATCAAATTTTCGTCTTTTAAGACAATTATAATAAATGTTTATAAAAAAAAGTAATTAATTTCTAGTCTTTTACGGTTTGAATAAAATTTGTATTATTTAATAAATAAATCATTAAATAAAAGACTTAAAACTTATAAAAGTTTTTTGCATTAAATTCTGATTCAAACCAAAATTGAATAAAACTTAACGTAAGTTATGTTTTGATAAACAAATGCTTCACTTCTCACATGTTTTGAGTTTTTGTTTGAAAACAACAATAATTTTCTCTTAATTTTGATTTACTTTTAATTCATTTTAAACTCAATTATATCTATAATGTCATCAAATGAGAGACAAAGTACTGAAGACGTCTTTAAAAGGGATTCGTTTAGTGCCAGAGTTTGTGATGATTTAAGTGAATATATTCTTCAGTTCCTGTCCTTTGCGGACAAACTAAGGCTCAGAGGTGTCTCCAAACAGTTCCGGAGGACGGTATTCATCAGACAGACAGCAATCGAGTATTACTTGACATTCAATAATGAGAATCACTTAAAAGGCTTTGAATTAGTTCTTCAAATGCTTCCGAATATCAAAGGATTGAAAGAAATTCTTTTCCCTCATTATATCGACAGAGTTTTGGATTTGGTTCTCAAATATTGTCCTAAAATCAGTCAAATCGATATCAGTGGCAAAATAAACAAATTGCTGGATAAGTTTGGCCCTCAATTAGTGTCACTTAGACTCGACTCCACAATAAAAGACATCAATTGGCAGACAATGAGTAATATCGAGGAATTAGTTTTGTCTGAATTTATACCACAATTATCTTCCGTTAAATTCAATCGACTCAAGAAATTTCGGTTAAGTGATCCAAAAGATTATGATTTCGAGTCTCTGTATAATTTCCTGGAATCAAATGCCAAGACTATCACATATTTAGGGATCTGTACCCTTGGGTATCGATACACCAGATATTTCAAACCTATTCTGTTTGTGATCTCAAAGATGACAAATTTGGTTCACTTCCGTCTCTTCTCTTATGTCGGAGTGAATGAACAGTTTGCCGAAGAGTGGACACTAATCGCTCGCAATTGTAAACAATTGAAAAGTCTTGATATCAAGTATTGCTTAGACCTGAAGAACGAGGAATCAGTCAAAGAATTGTTGTCACCTCTGAGACAATTCAAGGCATTGAAGCGATTGGTTATCGGATTCCACTTTAAAGGGTCTCAACGTAATTGGGAACCACTTAAATGGTTTTCATTCAAAGCCTTCAAAGGTTTTGGAGGATTAACTCATTTGCAAATAATTAACCCTTTTATGGGATGTCCGCCATTTGAAGACATATTATTCACAGATATTGACATTAATTTACCGAATCTTCAAAACCTACACATCATGAACGTGATTAACGTCAATGAGAAGACTCCCCCTATTCTGTGCCGATTGTCTAAACTGAGAGCAATTCATATCAGAGTAAATGACAGTTGGGGTGACCTAAATGACGTCGAAACTCAACTCAAGAAGAATTGCAGAAAAATTGATAAAATTTCAGTAAAGTTTGTGTAAAACAATTTCATTAAAACAATTGACAAAACTTATGTTCTCTAATAAAAATGATCTTATTTTCTGAGAAAATTGCGTTTCATTTAATCCTTTGCTCATTTCAAACATTAAGATATTTGTTCATAACTTCAACAGAAAGTCGTATCCTCTGATGAATCTCTTTATTCAAACTTGAAAAATAAATTAGCTTGCTTATATTTCATGATAAATAGAATTATGGATTGAATTGTACTTTAATTTTATGTTAAGAAAAGACTTGTTTTCGAAATACAAACAAAACTTTTCTTTAAAATCAATCTTAAAATTAGAGTAAACTAAATCTTAAAGATTGTTCTTGCTCATTGAAAAGTGGTTTTATAACCTTGATTTAACATCAACCATCAAACTCTTGGGCGACAGAACAAAGCTACCCTTATAGTACTCCATATTGAACCCTGGTGCTAGTTTGAACTCAAATTGCTTGATTAGTTTTGCACAGCATATAAGAATTTGATCAAGGGCAAATTTCCTTCCGATACAAATTCTTGGTCCGCCTCCGAATGTAAAATAAGCGCGAGTGCTATAACTATGGTCGAGGAAACGTTCCGGTTTGAACTGATCCGGGTCTGTCCAATAATCTGGGTCTCTGTTAATAATAAATGGCTGCATAATTATCGAGGTTTTTGCTGGTACTTTGATTCCTGTAAAAATATCAAGGTGAAACTTATTCAATAACAACTTCATTGAGTGATACAAACCAGCTAGGACAAAATCTTTGGCCGACACTCGAGGAACGTTTAGGAATGAAGGCTTCAGACGAAGCGTTTCACTGATCACTGCATTCAAGTTCTTCAGTTGATTCAGGTTTTCATAGGAAAAGTCATCGAAGTCTTTCACCTCTTCATAGATCTTCTGCTGCCATAAGTGGTGTTTCGCCAAATAGTAGATAACGTGTGTAGCGCCGGCTGAAGTGGTGTCAAAACCAGCAAGGATAAAATTTATGGCCTGTGCTGTCAACTCCTCCAAAGAGAGATATGTTTTGATAGGGTTTTCATTCCCCACGTCATCTATGTTTGAATTGTCCTCATCTATAACTGAGTCCATCATTATTTGGACCAGATTTGAATGTTCTTCACCTGGAAAAATCAAGACAATCTTTTACCAGAAGCAAATTTGTGAAATTTAAATTACCTAGTTCATGTTTTCTTTGTTTGAGCGCCTCCTTAGTCAAGCCATGAAAATATTCAATCAGATTGGGATCGAAAAACTCCATCCCTAATAAGGCAGCAAATTTTGGTGCCATAATCGAAGTGATCCTGGTCAAATTGGCATTTATGCTGAATATCTTTCTTGTATTGACAACAGCCGGGTGGTCAGGTGTGCTTGTTGCATCAATTTCCAACCCGAACACACAGGCAAAGAATACGTTGACACTGAATGCCTCGATTATTTCTCTCACATCAATTGGTTTATCTTGCAAGTTCAAATTTTAATAATAGAATTGAGCATGTATGTATTATGTTATCACCTGTGCGCTCAGCATTCTTCAGGTCTTTTACAGTCCTGTCCGCCTCATATATTATAACCCGAGTCATATTCTTGAGCTTTCTAGAGGTGAAGGCGCGGGTGAGTACTGTGCGGACACGTTTCCAGTCATCGCCAGTCTTTCCGGGCAAAAATGCGAGCATCTTGTTCACTTTGGGTGAGGGGCCAATGTACCAGTGGCTGTGGTCAGGGAACACATCGAAATGCTTGACACAAATTTCATTGATGAGCTCCGGGTCATTAACTGTGAGGAATTTATTGGGAACGCCAACAGTGCCGTAAACTTTTCCGTACCGTTTGGTCAGAGTTTGCGAAGACTTGTCCGGAGACTCATTGAAACCGATGATCAGCTCAAACAGATTCGGACCCTTCACTCCCTGTCTCGACCAGAATGTGAAGAAGTGTCTGATTATACTGAGAAACGAATGACCCTGTTAATTGAAGAATGCAAAATCGTTGCATCTACCTTGCTAGTAGCACCAAGCAAATTACCAGCAAACAAATTGTGTAAATCATTTGCTTATTTTTTGAAATTAAGTTTTTTGTTCAACTGAACAAGGTTATGGTTGGTATTCAATTATTGATGGCTATATAATCATATAATTTTACCTTGTCAACTATTTATTTTATTAATTAATCACAATTTGCAGACTTTTTTTTGTTTTCATGAAATTATTATTTGATTTAAACTGAATTAAAATTAAAAAGTTTTACACAAAATATGCAAATGACTGACATATGGGAAAAATTTAAAATCAAATTCTAATCTATTAAGTTTTGAAATTCAATATTTGAGTCAATTTTGACTGATTTAATTTCAAGTCTAATAAAAATGCTTGGGAAAATTATCAGGGTCAACAATAGTAAAAAGTTTTAAAATTTTTTTTTGAACATATTTTTGTAAATTTTGTTCAAGTCTATTTTAAAGTTTAAAAGTATTACCAAGGCAACATTTAAAATAAGTGTTTTCTGAATAAAGATTTAGCAATTAAAATATCTTTATCTCATTCGATGATATATCAGTTTTCAAATAAAATTATATAATATATAAGTTATATAAAATCTATGAATATATGAATATAAAAATAACTAATCAGAAGCACTTTAATCAGTCTGTTGACAATGGCCTTGGTGATAGCTCTGTATGTGATAAAGTTTGTTGATAAATTGTACAACAAATTAAGTGTACAATTTATACAGTATATTACATCACCTTGGGAATTTTCTGGAATCAATCAATGCTTACGCCACAAAGTGTGAGCTCTTCTCATAAAATTTTACTTAAATACTGAATAAAGAGGTGTTTCTCAGATAACTTCAATCAGTTTTCACTCACATTAAATGTCAAACAAATTATTTGCTCGAATCGATTGAAATAAAGTGTTTTATGTTTTAATAAAAAGTGAATTTTGTTATTAAATTCACTTTTTATATAAAGTTTATATTGATATAAGTGATGGGCCTTTTGTTATCACTGCCGGTCCTCATTCAGGGCTGGAATAAATTGGTGAAAATAAATGAGGAAATTAACGGCAATTGGTTTACATATTTGTATGCATTGATTCGGCTGAAGATCAGACGCCGAAGAATCAAAACAAACAGAATTATGAAACACGACTTATGGACGGATGAGGTCAGGAACTCCGGAATCATTCCCTTTGAACACGAGTGGGACTATGACTTGCCATCAATTGTAAGAGCCTTTTAATAATAAAACCAGGCAGGAACAATCTCTTTTATTTCAATTTCACTCCTTGTATAATTTTAAGAATGTTTAATTAGTTTGATTTTCTGCTAGCTTAGTTTTTCATTATAATTTCGAATTCAACAATTAATATTTGATTGATTGAGCAGGATAAAAATGAAGATCTCTTGATATATGGCGTAAACTCATCGAAACAAAATATTAAAATAGAGATCAAATGGCGGATCAGTCAAAGGGATAACAGGACTGAAAGGAGAGCCGCCGTTAGTCTTAGATTTGAGGACAACGACGGAAATTATTACACTTTAGAGGAGGAGTCAAAAGTCGAGTACAAGAAGAAAGAATATAAAGTCTGTGGTCTGTCCGTAGAAGTGATGGCGCCCTTCAGGAAGAGGCGAATCCGATTCAGAGGCTATCTTAACAAAAATGGCGAACAATTGGTTTATGTCAAGTTTAGATTCTTGTGGTACACACTGTCCAAGGTCTTTGACAACACTCATGACTTCGACGACAGTTTCTTCTCGAAAGAGTGGACTAAGACTTGTAAACAAAGACAAGTGATTCGACTCTTTGAGGACAGAATCGGACAGTGGGGACAAATCAAAGGCATGTTCACTGAAGAGGACAGACCAGAACGGGAGCTGTTCTTCTGGGGAGCGTTTAATAAGAAATTCATGGAAGTCAGACCTGTCAACAGACGATTCATAAGAGTTATGGGATATAATAAAAAGGGAATCGGCTTTGATTTAGGACTTTATACTGAAGATAACAAAGGCCTGGAGTATAGGTACGGAATTCTGTTCGAGAAAACGGGTGCTCTCAAGAAAATGAAGAGTATTTCCCTCCAGAAGCCAGACTTCCAGAACCTGTTGAGTGAAAGTCCAAACATTTCTTTCAAAGCAGTGTTTGGCCAAAAAGAGTATGAATTTCATGTCAATCATAATAAGGACAGTTTGGCATATGATCTCGTTGTTAACGGAAATCCAGGTAATATTGATAATACCTTGCTTAGCCTAAAAATTTCCATTTGTTACTGAAATTATTTATTCTGTTTCTTATTATTCAGGAATGTGTTATGTATTTGAAGAAAAAGAGACTGAATTTCAAGAAAGAGTAAAACCGATATCACAGCCATCGAGGGATGAGTCACTTGTTTTGGCACTGAATGAAGAAAATGCAAAATCTGTTGACTTGAGTGGAGGTAAAGGAAGTTCTTTAGCAGTTCTCATGTCTTTGAGTCAGCAATTGGTTAACGAAAACTATGAAAACAAATTCGTTGTCGCGAACGGTATTGTCGTCACTACTAATGCCTATCAAAGACTTCTCGAAGAATATAAAGACATTGAGAAATATATCAGTGATTTGAAGAAAGCATTTAATGTTTCAAAGGATGAGCTGATGACCAGATGTCAGACTCTAATGAATTGTATTTCGAACCACAAATTGCCTGAAATTATCGCAAAAGAAGTCGAAGAAAAATTAAAACAAAATTTCGGCGATTTTGAGAACAAATTATTTGCCGTCAGATCTTCGGGCGCTTCAGAAGACTCGGAAGAAATGTCGGCCGCCGGACAAATGACTACTTATCTCGGAGTTAAAGGTATCGAAGAAATTAAACAATCGGTGATGAAGTGCTGGTCCTCTCAGTTCTCACACATTGCTATCGATTATAAGAGAGGTTACGGACAACCCATCAATACTCCAATGGCTGTTGTCATACAGGAAATGGTTGACTGCGAGGCGGCCGGAGTTATGTTCACTTGTGATCCCATCTCTGGTGACGAAAGAATAGTAGAAATCACCGGTAATTACGGTTTAGCGGAGGTATGTCTTCATTTTGAGGATGGGTTTGGTTTTTATGATAATCCCTTTTTAATAGTCAGTAGTGTCGGGCTCTTCAGAACCGGACACAATCCGATTGTCTGTCAATATTGAGTCCAACTCTTTATCAAAACGAAGGACTGTCAGAGGGGTTGAGGCGAAGACCATCGGAGCGAAGAAAACTTTAATCAAATTATTAGAAAATGGCGGAACTGTAGAGGAAGAGGTGGTCCACAAAGAAAGGTGTTGTTTGACTGACGAGGAATTAATCCGTTTGACAGATATTGGTCTAAAGGTAAGAAAATGTTGTTACCAAGCTAATTTCAATCTAATAACTTGGCATTAGATTCACAAACATTATGGCAACGCTCGTGACATCGAATGGGGTACTAAAGGGGGCCAAATATTTATGCTTCAGTCGAGACCTGTGACTAATTTAGACAACTCTTACACCGATTACGAGATAATGCATGAAATGGATAGCCCTCACCAGACAGAGTGGGAAATATACTCGAGAGCACACTGGGGAGAGAACTTTCCCGGGGCATCCTCTTGGATCATGCTCACTTATTTCTGGAATAATAGACAGAAGCCATTCGTAAGTCACAAGAATTTGAAATATTCTTTAATTTATTATTTATTCTGTGTTTTATAGAGAGCTATGGCACTGGCCTTCGGTAAAGTCACAGAAGAGGACTACGACCCATATTCGGAAGGGATGGGCATTTTGTACAATCAAGTCTTCTTCAATTTGTCCAATGTAAATTATCAATTAGATTCTAGTTTATTGAAAAGTCAAACAACCATGTTCATTTAAACTACCTAGGGATTATTTGATTTCTTCTCTGGATATCCAGACGACGAGAGGTCAAGAAATATGGTTCTGGCTATGTTTGGCCACCATATTGAAGACCAGGATGTTCTCGATATGTTCAAAGAGAAGCAAAAGACAGCCATAAAAATCCCGTTTTGGAAAAAAGTCAAAATGTTTTCCAATCTATTCTATGGTTTGATTTTTGCCCCAAAAAATCTCATGAAAGAGAAGAAGTATTATATGGAAGAAAATGAATTTGACCAAGTTAAAAGATTGAAGAACTACAACGACTCTAAAAGTATGTGGAACGCCTACCTTCTGGACTATTACGAGGCTAATATGACCATGACCAATAATCATGGCCCCGTTTCAATGGGCTCCACAATGAAGACCGGATTCCTGAGAAAGGCATTGGCCGGTGCTCTCCGTTAGTATTCAACACATCCTAATGAACTGTGATTTGCAACACCTATTCCTATCACTTATAAATTTACATTTACCTTGCTCATAAATTGCAGTCACAGGTCATAAAAATAATTGTCTGATATTTTTAATGGTATAGAAAATAACCCCAACGTTGAGGACGACATAAACCTAATGACCTCTTCTTGTAATGACGTAATCAGTGCAGAAGTGCCCAACTGTTTGAGAGATATCGCGAAAGCCATCAAAAATAAGGAACAGTTCACACAATTGAGTGATGAGGAGGCGCTCTCAACACTCAGGGATGGCACCGATGAGGCCTCACAAAAGTTCAAACAATTTATTCAAAGACACGGCCACAGAGGTTACAGAGAAATAGACCCAATGCACCCACCCTGGAGGGATGACCCAATGCCCTGCGTTAAAACAATCAAGGTGAAATAGATTTGAAAAGTTTTCCAATACTTAAAGTTTGAATTCTTAAGGGAATGCTTTCTGGAAATGAGTCACAACTGGTCCCCAAAACCGCCAAATCAGTGGACGATGTGATGAGTGAAATGAAAACACCGCTGAGTTTCACCAAGAAATTACTTATTAGGAATTTTCTACTTCCCTGGAGTAGAAATGCCGTCGGATATCGAGAACATTCAAAATATTTTATGATATGGATGGCCGACAGACAAAGACTGGCCTTAAAATTCTTGGCCAAACAGATGGCCGCCGACGGAATCATTGCCTCTCCAGACATGTTCTTCTACTTAACTGTGATGGAAGTGCACTCACTCTGCAACGGGGACAGAGATCCCATGATTAATATGAGGGCCAGACTCAGGAAAAGGCTTTACCCGAAAATGAATAAATACAAGTTTGAAGAGTTCATAAAAGGACCGCAAATGAAACCCAGAAATGTTTGTTTTGATTCATTTATTTTAATTCTCTTAAACTAATTGAAAACTTTATTAATCATAAGTTGGAAGACGAGGTAATTGACGTCAAACTGACCAATGGTTCGGTGCAAATGTCGGGAACTGCTGTCAGTATTGGAACAGTAAAGGCGAGAGTCTGTGTGGCGGAGGATATCACTGAAGCCGATAATATTCAGGTATGGAATCGGTTATGAATTCTTTGATTATTTATTGATTTAATTCTTTTGTTTCAATAGTCGGGCGATATTCTGATCACATACTCGACAGACATCGGTTGGAGCCCTTACTTCACATTATTGTCGGGTATTATCACAGAAATCGGTGGAACCATATCTCACGGGGCGGTTATCGCTCGCGAGTATGGCATCCCTTGTCTGGTGGCTGTCGACGGGGCCTGTCGTGCCTTTAAAACGGGCGATATTTGTGTCCTGGATACTAAATCTGGAACCATCACAAAAGTAGAATAACAAATTGTTTTGAATCTTGTATAATATATTTTAATAAATAACTAATATTTTTAAAATGAACATGGTGTTATTCTTTCTCTTTCGTGGAAAACAAGGGATTTAGCCGGATCAGTCTTGTTTGCAATTATAATCTGCAGATTACTGACCTGTCTTATTGATAAGACCCTATCATAAGAGCATATTATTTACCTTTTATTGCAAAGAATCAAATATTTTAATCTTATTTTGAATTCTTTGATTGGTTTGGAATTCAAACAAAACCCAGATTTTGGAGAAAATAATTTTCAGCTCAATATTGGAATTGAAACACAAAACAACTTTTAGAGTTGACTTTCTTCCCGTATTATTAGTTAGCAAGTACAATCTGTGTTTTATTCTAATTCCTGTTCTATTTTTTGTTGTGATTATAAATCATTTTAATTAAAATGCAATCAATTGATGAGAACTACAGAAGTGATTCATTTAGTGATCGTATTTGTGACGACTTGTCTGAAGTTATTCTTCAGTTTCTTAAATTAAAAGACAGACTGAGACTCGAATGTGTGTCCAAACAGTTCCAGAGGACTGTATTCGTCAAACAAAGTGTTTTGTTTCTGAAAATCAATGATATTCAGAGTGAAAGTGATTTGAAAGCGTTTGAAATACTTCTTCAAAAGATTCCTAATATCGAGGAATTTGTAACAAATTTTAGCGATCGATATAATAACCAAACATTTGATTTGATTATCAAATATTGTCATAAAATTATTAATTTTAGACCAAATTTACTCCAAAATTATGACATGAAGCGTAAATTGCTGGATAAGTTTGGCCCACAATTACTTTCTCTTACACTATTCGAACCCTTGGATTCATATGACATCAAATGGCAGACAATGACTAATATCAAGGAATTGGTTTTAACTGATTTTACGCCACAATTATCTGCCATTAAATTCAATCGACTCAAGAGTTTGAGCATAACTTTCGAGGATATCATTGAAATCGAAGACTTTATTCAATTGAATTCAAAAACCATCAGATATTTTGAAGTCATATCTTATTATTTTGAAGCCAAAGAAATTGAAATCAATTTTATTAATTATATTTTGAATATAACCACAAAAATCCCAAATTTAGTTATTTTCAGACATATTTCTCGTTTACCACTGAATGACAAACAATTTGCCACAAATTTAAGACAAATGGCTCTCAAATGCAATCATTTAAAAAGTCTTAAATTCAATTATTCTTTAGATCTGATGAAAATAGGAAACATCGAAGAAGTGATGTCACCTCTGAAACAATTTAAAGGATTGAAACGATTATATCTGAGTTTCATTGAATTCGAGGAAAACCTCAAATTATTTTCGTTTAAATTATTAAAAGGGTTTCAGGGATTGACTCATTTGCAGATCATTTGCAACACAATAATAGACGAGAATATTTTGACAGACATTGACATCAATTTACCGAATATTCAATGTTTGGAGATATTTAGTGATTACATGACTCTTACCCAATGGACGGCCGATATTCTGAGCCGACTCTCGAGACTCCAAACAATTGGATTCGTGGTTAAGAATAGTCAAGAACTGGAACCGATTATAAGTAAAATATCGCAAAAACTGCGGCAAAAGTGCAGAAAAATTAAGAAAATTTCTTTTTATAAATCTATAGATTTTTAAACAATTAAATTGAATGTATTGATTGAGTCGATTAAACCTCACATTAAAACTGAATTCATTTATTTTGAACAGAATTTAATTTTGTGGTAAAAATTTCACATATTTTCTGCTCGAATATAAGTCTTACAGAGTTTTTATTTGTTTTAAAAGTTAAATTGATATTTTATCAAGGGTATTTTATTACAAATGAGTATAATTAATTAAAATTTAGACTATCCCCAGATGTTATCCCCTTACACATGTACCTGATATCCCACTATTCTCTAATTAAGCGGCACTCTCTTCTGGCACTACCTCTGGATAGCACAACATAACTGATTACGTGTCCAACACTAATCCCGTTCCACTTTTATTATTCCCTAATAAAGATATTTTATTTGTTATTCGTGTGTTTTCAACTTATCCTGGTTTAAATCCAGTATTACTCTTGTGTTGATCCGAATCTGTTCTTGGTAATTGTGGACCAAAACTATTAATAACCACAAAAATAATATATTTGTGTTTTCCAAGTTTCTGCATATAATTTAAAATGTGACCAGGATTAATTTAAATGCAGCTGTTTTAATAAAAACTATAATGAACTAGGTTATAATTATTAGTGAGCTAGGTCATTAACCTCTATAGCCTTTTCCACTGAATTCTGATTCACACAAAAATCGTATAAAACTTAACG
>JAQGBD010000708.1:0-24695 GCA_034698165.1 Punctoribates punctum | reverse complement strand
GTATCAGTTTTCGGTTTTGGAGTGACTTTAGTTTTCTTTTTGTCCAATGGTTTTGTTTCTGAATCTTTGGGCAAAACTTTTGTTGTGGGCTTTGATACAGATATGGTACTGTCGGATGTGCTGAAGTTGAAGTCTTGGGCCACAGATTGAGTGCTAGATTTGGCGCCTTTGGGGTCCCTTCGACTCTGAATTCCAGAACTATAACTCGAATCTAAAGAACATTGAATATAAAGAAATGAATTTTCAAATTATTTTTACCGCTTTTATGTCCTTTCATGACATCCTTCACTTTCGAGGGACGGGCTTTTCGATGATCTCTTCGATTCTTGCAACAGTTGATACACCAAATGATTATCACAACGATCACAATAATTGCGATAATAATTCCGATGATTATCCAAACCTTCCTATCATTCGTCGGTTCAATAGTTGTTATCTCTTGAGTACAATACAGTGGGAAAGTTGTGGTGAAGTTGGGTTCAGCTGTCATCAGATCAGAACTATTAAAACATTCCTCAAATATTGATTTAAAACACTCAGAATATTTGCACTGAAAAGAAGTGAACCAAAAGAAAGTGAAACTGATTTCAAAGCAATTGATTACTCACTTCATTAGATATGGGTTTGCCTTCGGGTGTGAAACACAACTTCGGACTGTCATCGATGTTGAACAGAATGAAATGGCCGACAGTTCCCGTTTCACTCTTATTGAATTCAATGACGCCATCGATTCTCTGGAAGAGCTGATCACTCATTTGTTCAGCGAATGGAGGAATTGAACATTTGGTTGGATCCGGAAAACACTCGATTCTCGACCACGAGAAGGGATCGAAAGCAAAGACATCTCTTTTGTTGAATCGATTGAATACCAATATCTGTCGATCATATTGAGAGGGCCGGGCGGTCACGAAGATGGAGTTGTTGTCGATACCCGACACATGGCGGGAGATCCGTTTGGATCCGAATTTGCAAATCATATTAATTTCCTATTTGAGTAACGGATTTATTGATAGTTTTACTTAAGTTTTAATCAAAGGTTTACCCCTTTTTTGATATCACAGTTCCTAAACGAGTCGTTTGCATATAATCCGAATCTATTGATAATTGTCGGGTCTTTGGCTCTGAATAAAATGTCGAATTTGGTACGGAATCGGCTATTATTGGCGCCGTATATAAAACCGAAAGTCCACTCCTCCCCCGCTTTGTTAAACATAACATACATTGAGTTTCCCTTAACGTCACTGTAATCCCGATATATTCCGAGTCCTTCGTATGTGTCGTTTGGTTTGACTAAACGACAATTGTCTTTGGATTCAACGCAAACAGAGATAACGAGAAGAATAAAAACGGAATTCATTTTCAAAAGTTTTGATATTTTCTCAAATGTTTTGAAATTTGATTTAATTTTGAACCAATTGTAATGCAATTTGAGTCTCAGTTCAATTGTTTAATCGATTAATTATTTTCAATTCAAATGTAAATCAAAATTCAGATTAGATTTAATTTAACAATAATTATGAGAATTGTTTCCAATATTTTTTGAAATTCTAACTTTTTATGTAATCAATTGTTTGGAAACTTATGAAACAAAAGAAATAGTTTTGAAAACTTTTTGGATAATATTTGAAGACTTACTCCAAAGAAGTGATATTTTGTGAACATTTATTAAATAAATAAAAGAGATATAAAACTAATTAATAAACAAATAAACCAACGATTAGTCATCTTCTTCTTCCTCCGAATCATAACTTGAGTCTAAAAATATAGAAATAAAAGAACTGAATATAAAAGTTGATTTTTACCTTGTTTGAAAGGATCATTTGGTTTTGTTGGAGGCTTTCCTTTCGCTTTGACCGGAACTCCTTTGGTATCAATCGGTTTTGGAGTGACTTTTGGCTTCTTTGTGTCGAAGGCCATGTTGTCGGCTCCCTTTCCAGAGGTTTGGATTTGTTTTGTCTCTGAATCTTTGGGCAAAACTTTTGTTGTGGGCTTTGATACAGATATGGAAGACTCGGCAGACCTTAAGTCTTGGGATACAGATTGAGAGCTAGTTTTGGCCTCACTCACAGATTCAGAGCTCGAATCCATGTTTTTTCTGTGACTTAGGCTTTGATTACCTGAACCTAAACTCGAGTCTAAAGGAATAAATATTAGAATAAAAGCACAGATTTTTCTAATTATTTTTACCGGTTTTATATCCTTTCAATATATCCCTCACTTTCCAGGGACGGGCTATTCGTTGATCTCTTCGATTCTTGAAGAAGAGGATACACCGAATGATTATCGCAAATACCACAATAACCACAATAATTGCGATTATGATCACAATAATTAACCAAATATTTGGATCACTCTTCAGTTGAAAACATTCCTCGAATATCGGTCTCATATTCTCTGAAGAGTTGCACTGAAAAGAAGTGAACCAAAAGAAAGTGAAACTGATTTCAAAGCAATTGATTACTCACTTCATTAGAAATGGGTTCGCCTTCGGGTGTGAAACATATTTTCGGTCTGTCATCGATGTTGAACAGAACCAAATGTCCGGCAACTCTCTCTTCAGATGTATAGTCGATGTCAATGACGCCATCGATTTGTCGGAAGAGCTCATCACTCATTTGTTCAACGAAAAGAGGAACGGAACAAACGGTCGGATTCGAAGAACATTCAATTTTCTTCAATTCAAAGGGATTGAAGGCAAAGACATCACTTTTGTCAAATCGATTGAATATCAATACTTGTGGATCAGGTTTAGAGGGCCGGGCCTTCAATATGAGGGAAGTGTTGTTTAAATACAAACGATCTGCTGAATCCCAATTCAGGTCATTAACGCATTTGATTCTTGAAGACTATTTTGATAACCAATGTATTGATTGAAACAAATATTGAATTCAATGTTTAAGTCAAAGGGTTTACCGATTTTCTGATAATACAGTTCCTGAGAGAGTCTTTTGACGAGTTTGCATATAATCCGAATCTATTTTCAATATCAGAGTCGTTCACTTTCCGGGATGTGTTGGGAGTGGTATCCAAACTGTGGTCAATTGGATTATACTCGAAAAGCCACTCATTGCCCGCTCTGTTAAACATACGATATTCTGAACCGCCCGACAGGTTATGGAAATACCGATATATTCCGAGTCCTTCGTATCTGTCGTTTGGTTTGATTAAAGAACAAATATCTTCAGATTCAACGCAAACAGAGATAACGAGAAGAATAAAAACGGAATTCATTTTCAAAAACTTGTGATATGTTTTGAAATTTGATTAAAATTAAATCTATTTGTAATGCGATTTGAGTCTCAATTCAATTGTTTGACAAAAGTTTGAAATCAATTTTAATTCAAATATAAATCAAATTAATTCAGATTAAAGTCTATTATTCAATCAATAATTGTATTCAAACTAAAGAATTGAATGAATGAAAGAGACATAAATCTAATGAATAAACAAATTAATAAAAACTCGAGAAAAATAATGAATTATTTGAAGAGAAAATAAAAATCAATTTTTCGGCGAAGCGTTGGTTTTGGCCGAAGTTTTCTGCTGTCCGTTGAGAGGAACTCCTGCTTTTGGTTTTGTTGGAGGCTTTCTCTTCGCTTTGACCGTAACTCCTTTGGTATCAGTTTTCGGTTTTGGAATGACTTTAGTTTTCTTTGCGTCCAATGGTTTTGATTTTGAATCTTTGGGCGAAACACTTGTTGTGGGCTTTGATACAGATATGGAAGACTTGGAGCCGACCGTAGACTCACTCACAGATCCAGTGCTCGAATCCATGTTTTTGCTATAATTTTGGCTCTCATTATTCGAGTCTAAAAAATAGTAAAATAAAGGACTGAATTTTCAAAATGTTTTTTACCGGTTTTATATCCTTTCAAAATATCCCTCACTTTCCAGGGACGGGCTATTCGTGAATCTCTTTTGCAACAGTTGATACACCAAATGATTATCGCTATTATCATAATAATCACAATAAATGCGATAATTATCGCAATTATTATCCAAACCTTCCTATCATTCGTCGGTTCAATAGTTGTTATCTCTTGAGTATAATTCAGTGAAGAACTCAACGGATCAAAACTCATCATCTCTTCAATAGTTGTTATCTTTTTAGTACTATTCAGTGGAGATGTCGTCATCGGAAGTAATCTTTCAAAACATTCTTCAAATATTGGTTTCATATTGTCTGAAGACTTGCACTTAAAAGAAGAGAATCCAAAGAAAGTGAAACTGATTTCAAAGCAATTGATTACTCACTTCATTAGATATGGGTTTGCCTTCGGGTGTAAAACAGAACATCGGTCTTTCATCGATGTTGAACAGAATCAAATGTCCGGCAACAGATTTATAGAGGATGTCAACGACGCCATCGATTCGTTGGAAGAGTTCATCACTCATTTGTTCAACGAATGGAGGAACGGAACAATCGATTAGATTCGTAAAACATTTAGATGTCGTGAAATTAAAGGGATTGAAACCAAAGACATCACTTTTGTTGAATCGATTGAAAACCAATATTTGTGGATCATTATGAGAGGGCCGGGCTTTCATTAAGATAGAGTTGCTGTCGATACCCAGCTCACGATGGAAGGTATCATGGGATCCGTTTCTGCATCTGATGTTTAAAGACTATTTCGGTAACAAATGTATTGATTGAAACAAATATTGTATTCGATGTTTAAATCAAAGGGTTTACCCATATTCTGATCTCACAGTTCCTAAACACCGGGTTATTGTCTATTTCTGCATATAATCCAAATTTATTGATAATATTCGCGTCTTTATCCGGGGATATAACCCCGAAATTGGGGATGAATAGGCTATCATTGGCACCGTATCCATAGTTGAAAGACCACTGTTCCCCCTCTCTGTTCAACATAAGATATGACGATCTCTTCAGGTTTAGGTAATACCGATGTATTCTGAGACCATTATATGTGTCGTTTGGTTTGACAAAAGAACAAATGTCTTTGGATTCAACGCAAACAGAGATAACGAGAAGAATAAAAACGGAATTCATTTTCAAAAAATTTAAGATATTTTCTCAAATGTTTGGAAATTTGAATTAATTTTAAACCATTTGTTATGCGATTTGTGTCTCAATTCAATTGTTTGACAGAAAATTGAAATCAATTTTAATTCAGATATAAATCAAATTAATTCAAAATCTATTTAATCAATAATTGTATGAAAACTAAAGAAATGAATGAACAAAACTTCAATTCCTGAGTCTCGCGACTTCTCATCGAATAAGTGATGGCTTTCTGTGATTTGACTTAATTTCCAAATTGTTTGTCAAACCGTTCACTCGTTTATCAGTTTTTCTAAATTCAATTCAGAAATGAATTCAATCGAAAGCATTGAAAAGACCGAAGAGAAGACGACTTCCATGAGATCCGTTGGAGATATCTTAGTGTCAAGACGTCGTCGTAGACGAAGCGGTTCTTCTGGAGGAAGGAGAAGACGTAAGAGTCATAGAGGGGGCGGAAGAAGAAGGAGTAGAAGTCGAAGAAGTGGTAGAAGAAGAAGATCTCATCGTCGGACACAGACTATTAAACATGGAGATACTGTTCTTACTCAGACCCGGGGCTGACCAAAGAGTCGTAGAAGTCGTCAAATGAAGTCTCGATTGTTTTCAATCTTTTAGTTTGAAATTAAATTTTTTGTAAAATTATGACAAAAACGGATTAAAAATCATTTCAGAAAACTTTTCTTATGTTTTAATTATACGGTTTTCGACTGAATGTCTAATAACTGAGGGAACGAAAAACTATTTTCAATTGAATGATCTCGAGCTTTGAAAAATTCGAAAACTTATCTCAAATTCGTTGAGTCTTTCATCAAATTATTTTCCAAAAGATGTATTCATTTCTTGTTTTATGTCTTCTCTTAAAAAATGGTATTCTTTTGGATTCACTTTAATATTGAAATAATTTGAATGTCTTTTTGTCAGTCAACTCATGGGATGGATATCACCGACAAATGGACACAGAATTGCCATCAATTTCGTGGAAAGACTGCGGAATAAGTCTAAGAAAGTGTAACCCAAACGTTGGTTTCAGTGATCCGTTAGCGTCCTCTCGGATATGGGGCGGAAAATATGCCAACACTGGAGCCTATCCCTGGTTTGTGAGACTCGATAGCGTCAGACTCAATAAAAGTCCAATGAGTGGCAAAATGGAACTGAAAAGGTCTTCATGTGGTGGGGCTGTTGTCAACGAGCGGTGGGTTATAACAGCCGCCCATTGCGTAGACACTACAGCTGGAGAACCGTAATTAATGTAACTTATTATTGAAGAACAACTTAAATGCTCTTCATTTAAGTATAAAGTCATCGACGGTTTTGGTCGGTTCTGTTGCGCTGTTTGCCGGTCGACGACACTCAATCGAGAATGCGTTCATTTACCCTGGATTTCTGGCAATCAGAGAGTCGCCTTACAATCAACGATATGTTGAATCCCTTCGCAATAAACTGAAAGACTGGGAACTGAATGATTGGGAAATGACTACAGAATTCACCGAAACACACAGAAAATACCTGGATGCAAATCTAATATTGGAGAGAAAAGGCCTTAACTATCAACATTACGACTTCGCCCTGATCAAAGTGAAGAACAGAATAATTCCTGTCTTCAATGGAACTCATTATCAGATAAATAGTATTTGTTTACCGAAGTCTCAGATCACAAACACAGGCAATGAGAGTGCAGTCATTGTTGGGATGGGTGTCTCCGACCTTTCGTCGACCGAACTTGAATTTTTGAAGAAAGGGTTGACGAGAATGCATTTCTACGGACACTGTGGTGTGCTGAAGGAAATTCCCCAATTATTATGTGTTCAAAGAATCTACTCATCTGACATGCCTTTGTTTAACTCGAGTACGTGCAAAGGAGATTCGGGATCACCTCTTCTGCAGTATTTCAAATGTCAGGCCATCCACTTGGGAGCACTCTCTTTCGGTACATCTCACCTAGTGGGTCACTGCAGTAATCAAGATTTTTATTCACGGGTTTCTTCTTATACACAATGGGTTCGATCGGTAATACAAAGACACAAAATGATTGAAATAACGGAAAAGAGGGTAAGTTTCGGTTAACTCGAGTTACTGTTAAATAGTTTGTGCGATAATACAGTCCTCTCTGTCTTCTGTTGTTTCCGACACTGTTATGAGAGGAGAGTCACCTCAAAGGAGTCACTTATTGATAGTGAGTGTCATTACGACCGCTATTATCGCAGTTGTCGTCTGTTCTGCACTTCTTTGGAGTAAGTCTTCAAATATTATCCAAAGAGTTCTCAAAACTATTTCTTTCTTTTTATAGTTTCCGCAAAACTATTGATTAATTAATTCCTTTTCATCACAAATGAGATCAAAATTATAAATCTATTTATTTATTGAAATGAAAAAAGTTTTGATTATATAAAATATGACAAAAATTTTGTTTTAAAAAAACTCAATTAAATCCTTTTATTAACTAAAATCTAGTAAAACATTATTTTCGACTTCTATTCAAATTCAAAGTTTATTATAAACTTTTCTATCGTCAAAAACAAATAAATTTCATATTTGATTAATCATATTTACGGCTCTGCAGGAGTGGCCCACTCTGTTGGCTCGGTCTGTGCGGGTTCAGCCAATGTTGACCACTCAGGAGGATCATTATCACCTGCCCGAGCGAATTCTGGAGTAATGGCCAAAGCGCTTCCATTTGAGTCCTGGGGTTCGGCTGGTGTTGACCACTCGGGAGGATCAGGGTGGGAATTATTATTTTGTTGCGGATAACTTTCGTTTGATTCTTGCACAACTCCTAAATTGAGATCCAAAGGCTGATCCTCTTTTAACAAAATTGAAATCATTATTTGTGATAATTATATTTTACATACTTTTGGAGGCAATAAAAAGAACCAAAACTATGAGAATCACTGAAACCAAACACAGAATTGAATAACGAATTAAATGATTGAAAGCCATTGAAAGTGAATTTCAAATATTTTATAGATTTTTCTCTCAAATAATAATAGAACTCAATATCAGTCGATAACAACTCTTTGCAAATGAATTTTGTATTGAAATGATCTTGGCTTTTATAGTTTTTCATTAACAGTACACAGTTTGTGCGGGACATACCTCACTCATTATCACAGTAGGAAGTCAGAGAAAATATCGTGTTTTGTTGTGAAATAATTTGTGCATTTGATCATGGTACATTCTTTATACTTGAAATCATTGTTATTTCAATTCAGTCACACATTCTATTAGTAATGTTTGATCGCTGTAACTAAGCTTGGTATCAATTAGTTAAAATTATAGATGCTCTTGCTAATCTTTACTAGTAGCGAATGAAAACTGATAGTGATGTTTATATTTGTAGTTACTAGCTAATTTAAGACGCTTTGATTTTTTAGAGAGCTCTGAAAAGGTGCCCCTCTCTAGGAAAAAATTTAGTTAGACCCACACCACCACCCCCTGACCCCCTGACCAAAGTTGCTTAGTAGCCATCACTGATATTATTTGATTCTTTCGCAACAAGAGTTAGTGAGTAATCGTTGTAACTGAGCTATCGACTGATGTTTAATGCCCTTGATAATCTTTCAGTTCGATCAATATTTCAATCGTTAGTCATTTCACTGCACAATAACTCATCGTTTGAATCAAATGATTGAAAACATAATTCACTTTCAGTTCATCTGTCGATCGGTTGACAACACTTTCAGACATAAAACTAATTATTCATAAATTGATTTGAAATTAATTTCAAAGGATTTTGAATGCATTAAGATTTGTATTATTCTGAGCTTAGTTTTAGAGGTTCTCACAGTTCTGGTGATATTCTTGGCTAAGATTTCTGTTAATAAGCGATCAACAAACTTGACCTTGCACAATACAATCAAAAACTATTTCAGAATTTTTGAAATTAATTTGTATATAATCTAGCGGTTGATCAAAACCTTCAATAAGATTGACAATTATCAAAATTTCCCTTTGAAATATATCACCTAGTTAACTACATATTGATTAAGAGCAAAAACATTATAAATTATCAAGTAGAAATATTCATTTTTCAGCTGTGTCTAAATGACCAAGTTTGTTACAGTTCAATTCATATCAACTAATTTTTGATTTGATTTCAGCCCAAGAGATGTCAGTTTTGCTCCAAAAGTGTTTACATTTCAATGTTTTTCAGAGGATTTCATATCAAAAGTCACTTCAAATCAAAGGAAGACTTGTTTTGAATTGAAGTCAACTATAAATTGTTTTAAACCGCAAACAGTTTAGACATAAATTGTGATAATAATGAACCAAAATGAAGATAATACACATTTATTGATCCGAGCGATAGGCTTTGCAACCCGTGCCCACACCAGGCAAATGAGGAAAGACGGGGTCACGCCGTACATCAACCACCCGATCGGTGTAATGGAAACTCTGAGTGATTTAGGCGAGTGTCAAGACTACAATGTCTTGTGCGCCGCTGTCCTCCACGACACGGTCGAAGACACGGCCGTCACCATCGATGACATCACTGCTAATTTCGGACCGAAGATCAGCAAAATCGTGGCCGAAGTGTCCGACGATAAGTCGCTTCCAAAAGAAGAGCGGAAACGACTACAAGTAGTCCACTCCCCGAATGTCAGTTTTGAGGCGAAGTTAGTGAAGTTGTCGGACAAGTTATACAATTTGAATGACCTCTTAAGA
The DNA here is from genome assembly GCA_034698165.1 of Punctoribates punctum. Lineage (NCBI taxonomy): Eukaryota > Metazoa > Arthropoda > Arachnida > Sarcoptiformes > Punctoribatidae > Punctoribates > Punctoribates punctum. Next base: position 15,004 of record JAQGBD010000708.1, on the reverse strand, counting down.
CAAACACCGATCGGATGGACTGAAGAGAGGGTCCAACAGTACTTCGTCTGGGCTCGGGATGTGATCAGAGGTATGATTGGCACCAATAAGAGACTCGAAGAGGAGTTAAGAAAGACGTTGGCGAAGAAGAATGTGATCCTCGACTAGATTTAGATCCGGATTAGATTTAATGACTAATTGTTTTCCATTTATTCTTCGTTTTTGACAAAAAATTACAAACAATTTACCGAATTATTCATCTTTTTGACCATAATTTCAGATTATTTTTCTATAAAAACCCGGTATTTGTCTAAAAGAGTAATAAAATTCATTTTCAATCAATTCTTTGTTTTTATTCAAAAATATAATCAAATTTGTGGTTATTTTCAATGTTTTAGGTATTCAATGAAGACCCGGATAATTGTTTGCTTGAAAATAGTCGGGCCTTTCATTTCAGAAGTCAATCAAATATCTCGATAAACAAACGAGCGCTCAATAACTGAGCAATAAATGAGCACTAAATGATCTTGCACACAACAATCAAAAACTATTTACGAATTAACTTAAGAAAAATAAAATAACTTTCGATTGAATTCAAATTCTTTGAGTCTTTCATCAAATTGTTTGCCAAAACATGTATTCAATACTTGTTTTGTGTCTTCTCTTAAAAAATGGTATTCTTTTGGATTAACTTTAATATTGAAATAATTTTAATGTCTTTTTGTCAGTCAACTCATGGAAAGGATATCACCGACAAATGGACACAGACTTGCCATTAATTTCTTGGAAAGAGTGCGGAATAAGTCTAAGAAAGTGTAACCCAAACGTAGGTTTCAGTAATCCGTTAGCGTCTTCTCGAATATGGGGCGGAAAATACGCCAACACCGGAGCCTATCCCTGGTTTGTGAGACTCGATAACGTCAGACTCATGAAAAGTCCAATGAGTGGGAAAATGGAACTGAGTAGGTCCTCATGTGGTGGGGCTGTTGTCAACGAGTGGTGGGTTATAACAGCCGCCCATTGTGTAGACTCTACACAAAACGCTGGAGAGCCGTAAGTGAAGTAATTTATTAGTGAAAAACAACTTAAATGCTCTTCACTTTAGTATGAAGTCATCGATCGTTTTGGTCGGTGCTGTGGCCCCGTTTGCCGCCCGTCGACACACCATCGAAAATGCGTTGATTCACCCTGGCTATCTGTCAGTCGAAGAGTCACCATTTAATCGACGATATGTTATATCACTTCTCAATAGACTGAAAGACTGGGAACTCAATGATAGAGAAAGAACAATAGAATTCAGCGAAACCCATAGAAAATACCTAGTGGCAAACATACTATTGAAGAGAAAAGACGCCAAATTTCGAATATATGACTTCGCACTGATTAAAGTGAAGAACAGAATAATTCCGGTCTTCAATGGAACTCATTATCAGATAAATAGTATTTGTTTACCGAAGTCTCAGATCATAAACGAAGGCAATGAGAGCGCAGTCATTCATGGGACGGGTGGATTTCACCCTTTTATATCTCAAACTAGCTTTTTAAAGAAAGGGTTGACGAAAATGTATCCCTACAAACACTGTGGTGTGCTGAAGGAAATTCCTCAATTACTTTGTATCAAAAGAATGAACTCATCGGTTAGACCTTTGATCAACTCATATATCGGTATATGCGGAGGAGATTCCGGATCACCTCTTCTGCAGTATTTCAACTGTCAGGCCATCCATTTGGGAACACTGTCTTTTGGTAGAGAAAATGTTAATCAATGTAGTCATAAAGGTTTTTATTCACGGGTTTCTTATTATACACAATGGGTTCGATCGATAATACAAAGACACGAAATGATTGAAGTTTTGGAAAAGAGGGTAAGTTTTGGTTAACTCGAGTTTCTGTTTAATAATTTGTCCACTAATCCAGTCCTCTGTCTCTCCTGTTGTTTCCGACACTCAAAGGAGTCACTTATTGATAGTGAGTGTCATTACGACCACTAATATCGCAGTTGTCGTCTGTTTTGCACTTCTTTGGAGTAAGTCTTCAAATATTATCAAAAGTTTTCTCAAAACTATTTCTTTCTTTTTATAGTTTCCGCAAAACTTTTGATTAATTGAATACTTTTCATCACAAATGAGATCAAAATTATTAATCTATTTATTTATTGAATTGAAAAGAGTTTTGATTATATAAAATACAATAAAATTTTGTTTGAAAAACATAATTAAATCCTTTTATGAATAGAAATCTATTAAAATATTATTTTTGATTTCTATTCAAATTCAAAGATTATTTTCAACTTTTCTGTCGTCATAAGCAATTGAATTACTTAATCATAATTAAGGCTCTGCAGTATTGCACTGCACAATAATAGTGATCTTGCACACAACAATCAAAAACTATTTTCAAATAAACAGTTAAAGATTAACAAATGCAATAATTATCAATTGAATGATCTCGAGCATTGATTAGTTCTAAAACTTATCTCAAATTCTTCGAGTCTTTCATCAAATTGTTTGACAAAAGATGTATTCAATACTTGTTTTGTGTCTTCTCTTAACAAATGGTATTCTTTTGGATTCACTTTAATATTGAAATAATTTGAATGTCTTTTTGTCAGTCAATTCATGGGAGGGATATCACCGACAAATGGACACAGAATTGCCATCAATTTCGTGGAAAGAGTGCGGAATAAGTCGAAGAAAATGTGACCCAAACGTACCGCAAACCCATTTCGGTGATCCGTTAGCGTCTTCTCGGATATGGGGCGGAAAATACGCCAACACTGGAGCCTATCCCTGGTTTGTTCAACTTGATAACGTCAAACTCCTGAGAAGTCCGATGAGTGGGAAATTGGTACTAAAAATATCGTCATGTGGTGGGGCTGTTGTCAACGAGTGGTGGGTTATAACAGCCGCCCATTGCGTAGACACTACAGCTGAAGAGTAGTAAGTAAAGTCATTTATTAGTTAAGTACAAGATATAAATGCTCTTCATTTTAGTGTGAAGTCATCGATGGTTTTGGTCGGTGGTGTGGCCCCTCTTGCCGGCCGTCGACACACTGTCGACGATGTGATAATTTACCCTGGCTATGAGTCAGTGAAAGATTCGTCTCACAATCGACGATATGTTGAATCCCTTTTCAATAAACTGAAAGACTGGGAACTGAATGATTTGGAAATGACTACAGAATTCAGCGAAACCCATACAAAATTCCTAGATGCAAAGGCAATAATGAAGGAAATAGACAATCGATATCAATATACGGACTTCGCTCTGATTAAAGTGAAGAACAGAATAATTCCGGTCTTCAATGGGACTCATTATCAGATAAATAGTATTTGTTTACCGAAATCTCAGATCACAAACGAAGGCAATGAGAGCGCAGTCTTTCATGGGACGGGTGCAGCCGACCCTTCCGCAAAAGGTACTGAATTTTTGAAGAAAGGTTTGAGCAAAATGTATAACGACCGAAAGTGTCGCTTTTGGGGAGCGCCGCAAATATTTTGTATCCAAAGAATTAACTCATCGGACATACCTTTGATCAACTCGAGTGCGTGCAGAGGAGATTCGGGGTCACCCCTTCTTCAGTATTTCAACTGTCAAGCCATCCATTTGGGAGTAATGTCTTTCATTGCCTGGAGGACAGATGCCTGTGGTCATCAAGGTTATTACTCTCGAGTCTCGTCTTATACACAATGGGTTCGATCGGTAATACAAAGACACAAAATGATTGAAATTTTGGAAAAGAAGGTAAGTTTCGGTTAACTCGAGATTTTGTTTAATAATTTGTCCAATAATCCAGTCCTCTGTCTCTTCTCTTGTTTTCGACACTCATATGAAAGGAGAGTCACCTCAAAGGAGTCACTTATTGGTAGTGAGTGTCATTACGACCGCTATTATCGCAGTTGTCGTCTGTTCTGCACTTCTTTGGAGTAAGTCTTCAATTATTATCAAAAGTTTTCTCAAAACTATTTCTTTCTTTTTATAGTTTCCGCAAAACTTTTGATTAATTGATTACTTTTCATCACAAATGAGATCAAAATTATTAATCTATTTATTTATTGAAAAGAAAAAAACTTTTGATTTATAAAATATTATAAAAATTTTGTTATAAAAAACTGAATTAAATTCTTTTATTATTAAAAATCTATTAAAACATTGTTTTCGACTTCTATTCAAATTCAAAGTTTATTATCAACTTTTCTGTCGTCAAAATAATTGAATTTCTTAATCATATTTAAGGCTCTGCAGGAGTGGCCCACTCTGTTGGCTCGGTTTGTGCGGGTTCAGCCAGTGTTGACCACTCGGGAGGATCATTATCACCTGCCCGAGCGAATTCTAGAGTGAGGGCCAAAGCGCTACCATTTGAGTTTTGAGGTTCGGCCGGAGTTGACCACTCGGGAGGATCATTATCACCTGCCCGAGCGATTTCTAGAGTAGGCAAAGAACTATTAGAGACATTCATCGGCTCAGGTTCAGCCGGAGTTGACCACTCGGCTACAGGAGGCCCGGAAGTAACATTTGGGCGCCGAAAATTGCCGCTGAATTCCTGCACAACTTCAGAATTGACTTCCAAGAGCTGATCCTCTTTTAACAAAATTTAAATCATTATTTTTGAGAATTTTATTCACAATTTTAGTAAACATACGTTTGGAGGCAATAAAGAGAACCAAAACTATGAGAATCACTGAAACCAAACACAGAATTAAATAACGAATTAAATGATTGAAAGCCATTGAAAGTGAATTTCAAATCAATTATTTTATATACTTTTCACTCAAATAAAACTGAATATCAGTCGATAACAGCTCTTTGAAAATGATTTTCGTATTGAAATGATCTTGGCTTTTATAGTTTTTCACAAACAGTACACCAGTTTGTGTGGGACATACCTCACTCATTATACCGTCAGGAAGTCAGAGAAAATATCCTGTTTTGATGAGAAATTATATCTGCATTTGATCATGGTACATTCTTTATAATTGAAATCATTGTTATTTCAATTCAGTCACACATTATTATTAAGCAATGTTTGATCGCTGTAACTAAGCTTCGTATCAATTAGTTAAAATCATAGATGTTCTTGTTAATCTTTAATAGAAGAAATTGAAAACTTGTTCTTTTGTTATCTGTTGTCTTAAATGTTGTTACTAGTTGATTTTAGAGATAATTTTCTTATATTCCAATAATACTTTTTAAAATTAAATGAATATTTGGAAAAGTATTTGAAGTTTGAGATAATGGTTGACAACAACTGAAGTGAAATATAAATCATTAAAATAGTTTCGATACTTATTTTCAATTAATATAAACAAAACAATAATTGAATGGAATCTCAAATATTCTTCAATCGACTCATCCTTTGAATCAAATGATTGAAAACATAATTCACTTTTCCTGACTATTATTAAGCAAAATACCACAGGATTTGAATATGACCTGGATGTTTGAATCACTAATAATTAATTTTGATCTCAGGCTGGAAGATGACCTAGGAATTTTGAAATAACTCACTAAAAATCCAATCAAGATAAATATCTTGACAACATTTCTAGAAATAAAGTTTTTATCTTGGAATATGCGCTTAATTTTGCAAGATATCTCTGAAAATCTATTTGACCTAACCCAAAAATAATGTTATAAGTCCTACAAGTTGTGCAAGTTATATTTTATCATTAATACCCTCCTAATACAGCTCTGTTTATCCATTTAATTGTACAATAGATAAGCTAGAACCATTTATTTTCTTGATATTCATTCGGAATTCTAATTATTTTATATTTAATATTATATTCTATTGAAATGGTTTAGATTACCCTGTACATTTTTATATTCAATATTAAAATAAGAACTTCAATGTACTAGGCACTATAAGTTCAAGGCTATTATCAGGTTCCGTTTTATTTATTTTTATTCATGTAAGAGTTTGTCAGAAAGGCTGTCACGTGTTGCCTAGGGCATTTTTACTGCTCAAACTTTTACGTCACTGAAAAACAAGCATTTTTTGTAAACAATTCAGTGCTGTCTTCACTTCCATGTGCTCTGAACTCAGGGGTTAACCAAATATAAACACATATTTCAATAGTCAAGTGATTTGTTTCAATCAATCTATGGATCAGTTAATAGACTTTAAAAAGTTTCCGATTTTGAACTCAGAGAAGACAGAGAACAAAGTCATCAAATCTCTGAGACTTTTGTATGTCTTCTGTGGATCTGAAGTGATATTTGCCACTAAAGAGGACAGGGTTTACTGCTATGGACAGAATAACCATGGTTGGCTCGGGTTAGGACATCTGACCAAAAATATCCGAAACCCGCAGTTAAACCAGTTTTTGAGCGACAAATATGTGATCGACATTTGCCACGGATATAGTCATTGCTTGGCTCTGACCGCTAGTGGACGGGTCTATGCCTGGGGTGAGAACCATTACGGCGAACTGGGAACCGACACTTCCTTCTCTTTACAAACCACTTGTAGACCACATATTATAGAAGGGCTTAACCATCAAAAAGTGGTTCAGATCTGTTGCGGTAACTATTTCTCACTGGCGCTCACAGATGAGGGACGGGTCTACTTCTGGGGTCGTCGTGACTATGGCTATAAATCTGGTAAATGGATTTGCGACACAGACAAATTGCCCATGATCATCCAAAGCCTGTCCAAAGATACCATTGTTTCGATATGTTGTGGAAAATTTCATTTTATGGCTCTATCGGAAAGCGGGCGCCTCTTTGTGTGGGGTGTCTATCAGTGCAATACCACAAGAATGTTGACCAACCCTTCGCATAGTCTGAAGGACCCGCCCTCCAGTCTTTCGGGCTTTGAGAACATCACAATAGTAAAGGCTGTTTGTGGTCCTAATTATTCGCTTTTACTAACATCCGAGGGACAGGTCTATGCCTATGGCAGGAATTGTGAGGGACAGCTCGGTTTGGGTGTGTTTGGTGATCAGGAAATTCCTATTCGTATTAAGATTGACATCAAATTCAAAGACATAATCGCGGGCATAGATGAAGACCTAAGCGTTGGTGTTTCCACAGATAATCAGTTCTACGTCTGGGGTTGTGCTCACAATTCCAAAGTACTGTCCCCTAAGCTGGTGGACGACTCGTCCCTCAGATCAGTGTTTGACGTCTACGCAAAGTATTCCCAAAATAAAGTGACGTTTAGGGCAGTTGTCGTCAATCCTGCCATCGATTCAAACATCAATCAGTTTGAAACACAAATAACTACGAAGAAGTCACTGAAATCATCTGAAATTATTATTGAGAAGTTCTTCGGTGACAATGAGAACAGAATAGTGAAGTGTTCCCAATCAAAACAACGGTCAGTTACTCTTTCAGACAATAGTGAAACCTCAGAGCCGTCCTCTGAAAAGGTTTTACTGAAATTTTTAAATAAGTCTTTTAATAATCCGGAAGACTATGACTTTAAACTGATTTTCGAAGAGAAAGTCATTTATTGTCACAAAAGTATCCTTAAGTTCAGAAACAATAAGTTTTGGAAGAAATGTAAGAATCACTTCAAAAATGCGAACAAAAGTGAGATTAGAATTAAAGCCATTTATTACAACTCATTCCTGGCTTTCGCTCAACACCTTTACGGACAGACCCCTGAAATTACTGAAGAAAACTGTTCCTATCTGTTGAAAATGGCGACATCCTATGGGGAACCGGAACTCAAGAATTTATGTCAACAGTTTTCAGGGAACGCAGGAAGTGATCTAACAAATGGGAATTCCCTCTGAAAGAGCTGTTGAAATGAAATCAACTGATTTGAAGAACGCTTTCAATAAATTAGTGCCAAAAAAGACAAAACAAATATTACTTTTTTACGACAAATTGTATCAAAAATTATCCAATTATTTCAAATCAATTAAAAACTTTTATTTGACTTCAAAATTAATTTTTGTTTTATTCAATTTGTAACTCAATTGGTTCAGGGCAATTTTTCAGAAAGTGGTAAAGTGATAAAACCTTTCCTTTCTAGCGATTTGATTGGTAGAATCTGCTAGATCAGATTATTCAGATTGAGTTGAACACTGAAATCGATTGAAATAAAGACAAATAGTCAGAGGCGTCAAATATTGAAACAATAGAAAAAAAATTAGAGCTAGTTATTTATGTTTGCCCAGTTGAATTATGGTCAACTTTTAATTACTCATTCAAAATACCTAGTACCTATGAGTAAAGCAAGCAATCCCTTGTTTGAACCTTAATTAATTTGTTTTACTCATTCCCACGAAAATTCATTATAATATATTTGAAGTGATCTTGGTCATGCTCACTCTTTGTATCTAAAATGTTGAGAAAAGTGAAACTCGGTTTCACTTTTTGACGTCTCTGCAAATAGTCAATCTAACCAAGAATAATTACGTCACACAGGTTTCTTAAATTAAATAAACAAGATAATTATTGTAGTTTAATAGAATAATAATAATAAATGTCCATGATTCACTTCTTATAAACCATTTTATGCCAATTGTTGATTATTTATTCATTGAGTGACAACTTGTGAATGTGTTCTATCAATATCAGGGGTGGGTGAAGGGTTGGTATTCCTCAGTGATGCCGAAGAGGGGGACCTCCCCCTAGATTTTTAGATCGGAATGACTCCTCCCTCAACATTAGAAAAATTCAACCATGGTATTTTTTAAAAACTCATATAAAGTTTAGATTTGAATTTTATTTAATATTTCAATTGACAAAATCGATTAACCAGGATATTTTAAGGAGTCTTGTTATGGTCCTCTGTATTCCACTCATTGCACTCCAGATCTCCATTGATTCGAAATCCGACTATAGTTACGTTGAGTTTCACTTTACTGTCGGTTTCTGGAAATTCAAATTGAAAAATACAATTTGACCATGTACATTACACTGAATACCTTTTGATTTGCAACGGATAGTAACTTTGGAAGCGTCCGGAGGCATCGTCAGATGTTCTAGATAAATGGTTTTAAAGTATTTCAAAAATATTTATTATAATCAATAATATAAATGATCTAACCTAGTCGCTTTTCGCGTGATGGCAAAGTCACTATATATTGAAAAATAATTAAATAAACTTGATACTTTGACTATTATTTCTTGTGTGGCGATAATTACCTGAGTCCTCAGTATTGGTGACTCCCAGAGGAATGGGTTTCAAACTGTTAATCGACAACAAAACCAAAAGAGTCGTTAAAAATAGTTTTTCCATTAAAACAAAATATTAGTCAATACAGTAATAGAATTTAAATTTTGTTTCATTACATAATGTAATGATGTGTTGCACAGAATCGCAGCTCATTTTATAACAAAACCTTTTTTCATATTTAATACAACAATGTATGTGCCTGGATGTTGCCTTGTTATATCAATCATCAAAACTCTGCAGTTGAGGGACAGCCCACGAAGGGAAGGTTCACAATTTTTAAATTGGAATGAAGTAGATGAGAGCAGGGATGAGGACGGGTCTTGACTTAGGGGGAGCAACATTTTTCTTTGCGGGGTTTAGAGGGGTATTTCTAGAACCTTCCAAAAATATAAAGGAGACTAAGGTGGGAAAAATTAGGCTCTTGGCATGGCGCTGCGGAAAGCCTATATCATTAGAAAATTGATAGGGAATCAAGGTAAAAATTTTAGCGGGTGTCCTCTCGAGCAAAAACCCTAGAGGGAAAGTATTATTCAAAACGAAAGGAACAGTTTCAGTACATTTAGATAATGGTAAAGAATATTTGAGTCAGTGTTAAAACAATTACCTAGGTTATAAAAGTATATTTTAATTAATAATAGATTCGAACAATGAAAATTTCACTTGATATTATTTTAAATAACAAACTACTACTGTATTTTCAGAAAATTGATTTTATTTTAAAATTTCAGTCTTGGTTTTTATTCATTTTGACAATTTTACCAAGTAATATTCAGCGTGGCATTAAGAGATACTTCTTCCAGGCTGATCCTTAGACCTTTAAGTCTAGCATGAACATCCAGATGAACGTTGAGGGTCTTGTTCAGTTTATCGCCTAGAGCACCTGTTACTGGATCCAGGAGTCCTCGTGGTTCCTAACATGAAAATTGAAAAATATCAGCAACGAAAAAGAAACTAGATAATTATTAGAATAAGAATGCAATACTCGATCAAGTTCATCTTGAAAATCCCGTCAAGATGGAGATTAATGATTAATTAGAATGAGTTTTAAACATGGTAATTTTATCATTTACTTGTTTGGCGCTCCATTAGTGCCAACTGCTTATCATCTGATGAACGAAAAGGTAATGAAATATAAGTTTGAATAATAACTTACCCGAAACCTACCATTAATAGGACCCCCACCTAAACAATAGATTGAGAGAAGAATCGTAATTACGGCCAATAATTGTTTATTCATTTCTTTTGAATATAGAGATAAAATTCAGCATAAGTTGGGAAAAGGTATGATTCAGAGCACAGAATAGGATCTCTTTTTATCAACAATTATTTGAAATTGAAATTTGATTGACACTCAGAAATTGGTTGTAGGTGAAACAAATTGACAGATCAGGCGCTATCGCTGAGTGGTGTTTCATGACTCATGGATCATAAGACCATGTTTACTTTGATATTCAATTTAGAGGTAATTTTTTACGACGATAACCAAGTTTTTCGGAGTATACTAGTATAAATTGGACCCGATTTTCATGATCTGATTAAGTAGCCAAGATAGAATTTTCAATATTCCTTGGGCAGTATAATCTGTTGAAGGTGCGTACATTCGGGAGAAGTAAAACAGGCTTGGGCATCACTGGCCTAGGTTGGGGTGCTTTTCGTTGGTGGGCAGAGGAGGAAGATTAAGATTACAAGATTATTTTTAAGCAGAAAAAATCATTTATTGCTTTATTCCTTATATTTTTTTATTACAATAAGTTTTCAAAAAAGATTAATAACAAAAATTCAATTCATTTTTATTTCAAAATTCAATAAAAATCATTTTGTTCAGTGAATTTCATTCTGTTCAGTTTACCAATCAACAAGGAACTTAAGATCAAGTTTTGCTGAAGAAAGGTTGAGCGCCAGATCATTTATTAAGGCCTTGATGTCGAGATCAATTTTGTGGGTCTTTTCCGATTTTCCAGATTCGAGTCTATTCACTGTTTCCCCGATTGAAGGCTCTATTGAGAGGAGAACCAGAAGTGCGGCGAATAATAGTTTATTCATTTCGTTTGAAAACAGAGATATAACTCATCAAAGGTTTTGAAAATGCATTTGAATCTCAATTTGCAAGTTTTTTGTGATAATTTTAGGTAATCCATTCGGAATTTGCATGTGCCAAGGGTGTGTGCAAACAATTGCCAACTAGGAGGAGCCAAATAACTTCGAATACAGACCTTACACCTTATGTTAAAATTTTGATTCTAATGGATGAATCATTAGTAATGAGTAAGGGTTTGAGTAGGGATGGCCTGCTCAACATGAACAGAGCAAACCCTTCTCCCCCTTTGAAATCATTTTGGAAAAAGCTCAGGACTCCTAATACCCCCTCCCCTGAGCTCGAGACCGTTGCGATGTCTAATTTAAATCAGAGGACGACAATGAAGAGTCATTTTCGTAAATTTTGGGACAGGGTCAAAAAATCATATTTTCCGACGAATTTAGGGGATCGGGTGAGAGTAGGGGGTAAAAAGAATGGAGTGAAATGCTTGTTCATTTTATTCTTCAAAGTCGAGAACATACCACCGCTATGTAACTGTGAAACCCCCGCTTTGCCGATCCCTGAGCTAAACTATAATTTCTAACTTTGCCTAAATTATGACAGCATATGACCAAGCTCAACAGATATTATTTTATTTCAAAATTAGATTTTGTATAATTTATCTTATACATTTTATGAATCAACATTAAGTTTAAATTCAATATCTCCCTTGTCAAATGTGACGTTCAAGTTATCAGCATGAGCAATTAGATCCAGATCAATTTTGAGGGGGTTCTCACGTTTGACAATCGGCTGACAACAGGATTGAGAAAAGTCAACAAAATTATTATACAATTCAAACCGATTCTGAAAATTATACCCTTTCTGTTGTTGTCGTTGTTGTAGTCGTAGTCGTTGTTGTGGTGGTAGTGGTGGGCCTCCGCTTCGGCTTTCGGCACCATATACACGCCTTAAGTCGAAAACAGACCTAGAATCATTTGTTTCAAGTTATACTCTATTATTTTACCATGTCTTCAACTAGTTAAGAGAATTTTGAAAATTGAAAAATTAAAATCCAATTAGAAAGGAATTTGAACATGCATATTTTTGAATTACTTATTTGGCCCCCGTCTCGAACCACATCATTTCCACCTGAAAAATGAAATGATAATCAAATGACTGTTAACCCGATCACTTACCCGAAAAAATATCGTTAATGAGACCCCCATTGGAGGACTGGATTGTCAACAGAACCAGAAGTGCGGCGAATAATAGTTTATTCATTTTGTTTGAAAATAGAGATTATATTCAGCATAGGTTTGAAAGTCGTTTGATTTTGAGCCCAGAATTGCAGCTCTTTTTATGACAGAATTTGGTTTTTGAAATTACATTTACTTAGCAGTGATGCCCAGAGCAGGTGCACAGCTTAAATACCCCGTAGAATTTATACTTGATGACATCCTCCCATAATTTCAATAGAAAACACCTCAGCCCCCTTCAGCCGCATGCCTTGCAGCAATTTTATCCCCCCCCCCACAGATTCCCTATGAAAACATTGTTTATTCTGAGCGCCCTCTTCAGCGGAGGTGCTTTACCATCTCCGTTGCCACTCATTAATTTGTCTCTGGATTCTTTTTGTAAAAAATATAAAAAGTTATTTTTCCTGACTAATTGCAAATAGTTTCTTGCCAAAAATCATCGGTAAACTCCTTTGTCTGTTCCCATTTAGGGAATAATATGTTTCAAGATCATCATAGAGATGGAATTTCAACGCACGGAGTAATTATAAAATAAAATATTAGATAATTAAGGATTACCAAGGTATTGATCATTTCATTTTATTTAAAATTTCATTTTGATATTGCCTTGTTTTATTCATTTTGATAAATTTACCAAGTAATGTTCAGCTTAGCATCAAGAGTTAATTCTTCTAAAGAGATCTCTAGATTTTTGAGTGCAGCATGGACATCCAGATCAACTCTTAGAGTCTGTTTCAATTTGTCGCCCACAGCACTTCCGATACCACCGATAGCACCTCCAACATCACCAACCACTCCCTTTTAAAGTCAAAATATACCGAGGATCGTTTTTTATGATAATTTTTCTAATAATGTTTATTTTATTACATCTTTGGTCAATTGATAAAACCAAGTTGAGTTGAAAACATTCAAAACATATTAGTTAGGAATTTTAACATAAATGTTTTTAAATTACCTAGTTGGCGTTCATTGCGTTGCCAACTCCGTTCACCTGATAAATTATATACGTATCAAATATTTTTTTCAAATGATGACTTACCCGGAGCATTACCATTAACTGGACCCTCATTTGAAGACTGGAATGTCAACAGAACCAGAAGTACAGCAAATAATTGTTTATTCATTTCTTTTGGATATAGAGATTAAATTCAGCATAAGTTATGATTTGGAAAAAGGTATGATTTGGAGCATAGAATAGGAGCTCTTTTTATCAACTATTGTTTTAAATTTGATTGACACTCAGAAAATGGTTGGTGAAACAAATTTCAAGTTTTTAGTTTTATTGACAGATGAGGCGCTATCGCTGAGTGGTGTTTCATGACTCATGGATCATAAGACCATGTTTACTTTAATATTCAATTCAGAGGTATATTTTTACGACGATAACCAAGTTTTTCGGAGTACTTAAAACTTAAGTATTGGTCGTCTGAGGGCCCGATTTTCATTATCTGATTAGGTAACCTAGATAGAATTTTCCATATTTCTTGGGCAGTATAACCATGTTCAAGCTGCGTTCATTCGTGAGACGTAAAACCGACTTGAGCATCACTGGCCTAGATTAGAGTCCTTTTCGTTGGTGAGGTGAGGAGAGAGATTAAGTTTACAAGATTATTTTTAAACCGAAAAAATCATTTATTGCTTTACTCCTTATATTTTTTTTATTACAAAAAGTTTCCAAAAACGATTGATCACAAAAAATCAATTCATTTCTATTTCAAAATTCGATAAAATTCTGTTCCTTTTATTCCATTCTATCCAGTTCACCAATCAACAAGGAACTTAAGATCAAGTTTTGCTCGTGAAAGGTTGAGCGCCAGATCATTTATTAGTGCCTTCACGTCGAGGTCAATTTTGTGAGTTTTTTCCGATTTTCCAGATTCGAGTCTATTGACTATTTCCCCGATTGAAGGCTCTATTGAGAGGAGAACCAGAAGTGCGGCGAATAATAGTTTATTCATTTCGTTTGAAAATAGAGATTATATTCAGCATAGGTTTGAAAGTCGTTTGATTTTGAGCCCAGAATTGCAGCTCTTCTTATGACAGATTTTGGTTTTTTAAATTACATTTACTCAGTGGTGATGCCCAAAGCAGGTGCACAGCCTAAATACCCGTTAGAATATTTACTTGATGACATCCTCCTAAAATTTCAAACCAAAAGAGATCTTGCAATATATTAGTGCAAAAAAGACAAAACAAATATTACTTTTTTACCATAAATTATCCAATTATTAGAAATAAATAAAAAACTTTTATTTGACTTCAAAATTAATTTTTGTTTTATTCAATTTAATAGAAATATTTGAGAGAACCTTATGCTACAGAAAAAGTATTTAACTCTTGGTATTATTTAAGATAAATCCTAAGCCGTTAATCTATAAGTTATAATCTTTTGTATATGAGCCAATGGTAACTCAATTGGTTCAGGGTAATTTCACAGAGCTGTAAAGTGATTAAAATAAAGGCAATTCAATCCTGTTTTCCATTCCATGTGTTCAATACTTACTCCAAGTTTATGAAAATCAAATATTAATTTCAATAATCAAGTAATTTGTTTAAAGCAATCGATGGATGAGTTAATAGATTTCAAAAACTTTCCGATTTTGAACTCAGGAAAGA